>VWZP01005806.1:127775-153627 GCA_013396995.1 Dicaeum eximium
TGATGGATGGATGGATGATGGATGGATGGATGGATGGATGGATGGATGGATGGATGGATGGATAGATGGATGGATGGATGATGGATGGATGGATGGATGGATGGATGATGGATGAATGATGGATGGATGGATGGATGGATGGATGGATGGGTGGATGGATGATGGATGAATGATGGATGTCCTTCCCAACTCCAGCCCAGCCCCCGCCATGCCGTGAGCGACTTGTACAGAATCCACATTGTATGCGCTGTGCATTTCCAGCCACACACACAGTGTGTACAATGCAGGTGCTATAAAGTCAGGAATCTCCTCAGCAGCCGGAAAATGGGAAAAATCTGCAGGCCACCCCACCCCCTTGAGGGCTTTTCCAGTGTCTGTGTCTCGCAGCAGCTGGAAAAATGGGTTTCATGCATGTGGACTGAGGGAGAGACTGCTGGAAGGGAGTTTTGGAATAAATATCTTGTGTGGGTCTGGGAATTCTGGTCTCAGTTCCCTGGGATTTAAAAGCCTCTCTGAGGAGCAATCCCTGTGTTTTATGAGTCCCTCTGTGTCTCTTTTTCCTGATGTTAAATAACAATAATACTTTTAAAGCCTCTGGTCCTGCTTGGTACAAATTTTTCAGGGGAGGATTATTCCTGCTTGGACAAACACGCAGGGCTCATCATCATGGATTTTAGGAGCACGTCCCACCGTCCTTTTTATCTTTTCCAGGTGTCCCTGCAATCCCCAATTTGCTGAAATCCAGGGCAGCCCAGCGGTGTGTGTGGGAATTAACGCAGTGTGAAGGAAAAATGCCAATGGAATCAGCTTGGGTTTCCTGGCTATTGGTCATGGTTCCTAAACTTCCTTCAAAAAACAGCTGCAGGGAGCTGGGAGTCTCCCAAGGGATTTATTGTTGCCCATAATGTCATTATTTATTTATTTTGGGTGGGTGCTGGCATGGGACGAGTTCCTTTCAGCAGGGTCTCCCTTGGAAGAAGGGAATTGAGGACTTTGATGGAGCTTGTGCCAGTGAGGATGTGGATTGAAAATACTGGACAGAAATCCATGGAGGTGACATCAAAGAATTGCTCTTTGTCCTGCTTTTCCCAGAAATAAGATGTTGTAGGGTGATTTTTCTCTCCCTGTTTCCACCTTGGAGATTTCTGGGCAGGACAAATTCAATGCTGATTATTCCCAGAATATTCCAGTTTTGGGGGCAAATCTGTCTTTTCTGTGGAATAATTATTCATCCCTGATTCCCTGTCACTCATTGCTGCAGTGTGGGCAGGATCCAGTGCCCTGCTGCAGGGAACTGGAATTTTTCCACTGTCTCCAGCGGCTCCTGGATTGGTTTGCCCTTTCCAGTGCCCAAAAATTATCCAAACAATCCTCCTGAGCGGGTGCCTGTGTGGACATTATCATCCCAGTCCAAACAAAGCAATCCCGACTGCCACCGGAGGGATCGTGTGTTCTCATTCCAGAGGAATTTCCACGGGGCAGCCTCAGGCTCCTGGAAGCCCAGGGATGCTGGCTGTTGTGACAGGTGTGACTCCAGCCCTGTGGTGGCTCCGATAAAATTATTATTCCCTGGCAGCTCTTGGGAGAACCAACAAGAGCAATTCCTGCCTGTCCCAGCGTTTTCCTTCAGTTTTGCTCGTTAAACACAGGGCATTATGTTCCAGCTGCTTCCCTCTCCTCCCTAATTCCCTCTGAGGAATTCCTTCTTTAAGTCTGCTCTTTGCAGTTTAATGATTTTTTTTGAGAGGGAATTTTTACGGAGCCTGAAGGTTTGGAGGAAGATGAGTTTATTTCTCTTTTCTAATTTAATTTAGTTGGGGTTTTGTTCATTTGCTTTAGTGAAGAGGTGCCATCCAAAGCCCTCTCTGTCCCTCAGCAGCTGAGGTAAGAAATGCCAAATCCCCAAAATAGAACCCCAGAACCATCTGGGTTACGAGGGACCTTAAATCCCATCTCATTCCACCCCCTGCCAAGGGCAGGGACAACTTCCACTATCCCAGGCTGCTCCAAGCCCCATCAAATATCTCTTAATTTGTTGGTTTTCCCAAAATTTTCCCAGGTGTCCAGGACTAGCCTTTTCCCAAGAGATGGATTCCCACTTTGGGATATTTCTATATTTACACTTCCCATCTTTGTCATCTGTCAGCACCAGCAGTTTCTGACCTATGGAGCAGCTGAACAGGAGGTTTGGAAGCAGCTTCTTCCCCATATCCCATTTGGGAAGGAGAAAGGTTGGATAGAGCCCTTCTCTGGAGTATTGAATCCCAAAAATCTGCAGTCCTTCACAAACTCAGTTCCGTGTTCCCTGTCTTGCTCTGAACTCCACTGTCAGAGAGAGCCACCAACATTTTCCATAAAAATCTCATTCTGGAATGGGGATGGGGCGGTGCACACCTGAACCTTGCCCTAAAATGCAGTCAGGATGTGGCCAGGGGGATTTGGGATGTGGAACTGGGAAGTGGTGCTGTGCCAGGTAACCACAGCCCCCCTGGACAAGTTTTTCTGCTGAAATTCCTGATTAAACCCAAACCCCATTATCCTTCCTTACATCCTCAAGGATCATCGGAAACTTTCCCTGTTCTCCACCCAAACTCCAGACTCTGAGACAACTGTGGGCAGTCATTTTATTGTCCCATCACCTCGTAACTCCTGGGAAGCCAAAATTGAAGCCAGGAGTGAACAGAAATCCCATTCTCCTCCCAAATGTGCGTGCCCAAAGCGTCTTCACCTAATGAGCCCCTTCCCCGCACCCACATCCCGCCCCTCTCTCATTACTCAGGGAAAAGATGCCCAAGTTGAAAGAAAAGGAAAATAAAAAAGCCTTCCCCACAAATTGCAGGTTTCCAGTGGTGTTCCAAGGCTCAGGAGGCCTCAAGGATTTGAAGCAGCTGAGGTTTGAGGGAGGAAATCAGAGCTCGGGGCTCTCATTGGGAGCAGATGCTCAAAACCTCCCACAGATTTCTGCCCCTCCAGCTCAGCACTGGTTTCTCAGCAGGAGATCCCGGGAAGAGATGGGGATAAATCCCTGAAATTGGCTATCTCATCCCAAATTTAGCCCTCACATCTCCTGCCCTGGAAGGGTGGCAGATCGTGGGGGTGGTGAGGCAGCACCAGAGATTTGTGGCTGCCCCTGGATTCCTGGAAGTGTCGAAGTCCAGGTTGGACAGGGCTTGGAGCACCCTGGGATAATGGAAGGTGTCCCTGCCCATGGCAGGGTGGGACTGGATGGGTTTTGAGGTCCTTCCCAACCCCAGCCCATCCTGGGATTCCCTGGCTCTCTGTGCTGCCTCTCCAAACCTGGGCTAGAGACCCTGGAAGAGCCACAGTGCAAACGCCACAATTCCAGAATGATAAAGGCTTCCCAGGATGGAAAACCTGTCCTTGCAAGAGCCCCCCGATGCTCATCCTGCCTCCATCCCCTCTCCCATATTTCTGTATCCACAGTTTCCTTCCAGAACCACCTCCAAGAGGCTTTTCCGGGTGAGCCCTGAGGAGCAGCCGTGACTTACCCCAGCCAAATAACGTGAATCCCCAAAGATATTTCTTCTCTGAGAAAAATGCCATGAAGATGAGGCTGTGGAGATAGAGCCCTTCCACCAGGATCCAGTAGTAATTGGTTGCCAGGAAGTAGAGGAAGAAGGTGACAGCTACTTTACAGCCCACCTGCAGCGACCACAGAAGGACAGAGAAGGAACATGGGGTGAAAATCCTTGTGCTGCACAAACACATCGAGGTGGGGCAGGAAACAAGGTGGAGGAAGGAAAAGAATCAAATCAGAAAATTCCCTTTCAGGGTTTTTTTATGAGGGGGAAAATCTGTGGAAGAGCAGGAAAGATGAACTGTTGGGAAAAAACTCCGGAGCCAAAGATGATTTTTTCCTAAAGCAGGTGAGCTGGGAAGTAGAGAAAAAGAGATGATGGCCTGATCCTGCTCTCTCCCAACCCAGGGATGGGGGCTCACACACTTCCTAGAGCACTTGGGTTTATCTTTCCCTGTGTCTCATCTTTTCCCTGTGTTCCTTGTCCATGTTGGAGGCCAAAGGACCTTGGCCAAGTTGTCCTGGTCCGGGTGTCCTGCTGAAGTCACAGCCCTTGGAATTACTGTGGAATTACTGAAGTCACCCCACCCTGCCCTGGGTGTCCACGCCAGGATCCTCCAGGGTTTTTTGTCTGTCCTCAACAAGTGGGAACGCTGCAGGTGGCTCCTGCTGCCTTTGGAGCCAGGTGTTCCAAGAGCAAACAGGACCTGGGGGTTTTTCCCTGGAAATCCCAAGGTGTTCAGGAGATCTGGGAGAGACTTCCAGGACATTGTGGAGTTAAATGGGCTCCAAAGCTGAGCTCCTGTTCCATGCTGAGCTGGAACCCTTCAATGTTTTGGGAGCAAAATCCTGACTGCGACCCAGCATTCCCTTGGGACAGAGTGGGACAAAACCACCCTTCTTCCCAATTTCTCAGCTCCAGTAGGGAAATGCTGCAAAATACTGGTGCCACTTTAGGATTAATCAGTACAAAGCCAGCTCTTGTCAATGTGGATTTCCTCGGAGCCTGGGAAGTTGGGTTTCCCAGGAATCCTGTGGCTGCCACATCCCTTGGCCCATCTTTGTGCTGTCCCTTCCTTTAAAAGGAGTACAAAGGACTGACAGAAAATGCCAATAATAATACCTTGGAAATAAAAAGAGAATTTTTTTTTTATCCTGGCACAGCTCTTTTGCTAATTTTTCGTCCATCAATATACACATCTACACGTATATTTGCATATTGATAAGGTGTGCACACATTGCACTCATTTTCTTTCATAGGCAGAGGGAGTTAAAATAGATTAATTTAAAACCCCCCTAAATTAATTAATATTTTTTATATTTATAAAAAAATCTCCATCGAAGTGTGATAATATATTCTATATTTATTTTTTATATTTATTGCCTCATGCAGGGAATTTGAGGCAATAATTGCAAAGTTCCCACTTCATTTGGAAACAAAAGAAATCCATTAATTGTTGCCTTCATCGCTTGTTTGCGTTGAGTGGGAATTTCCCATTCTGAAGAGTGGGAAATGCCATTAAATGCTAATATCCAAAGAATGCCATAGATTATCCTAATTATTCCTTATAATGAGCCCGGCAAGACGAGAAACACCAAACAATGCAGTGAAACATTTTGTGTTCTTTCCCAAAAAATGAGAGTTTTGGAGCGTGTTGAGTGAGACTGCAAATTAATGACACGGATCTCCGGGATGGGAAAGGAACACAATGACAAAGTTCCAGTTGGGACACTCGGATGCACAGTGGGACATTCCCAAACCCTCTGATTTTTCACAGGGTGTTGCTGGTCCCTGGTTGTCGCACAAGCTGGGAAAGGCTTGAGAAGCCGAGCAAATCCACAGGCAGGAAGTTTATTCCAGAATCCCTGAGGTTGGAAAAGACCTCCACGACCATCGAGTCCAACCTGTGCCTGATCCCCACCAGAGCACCAAGTACCACATCCAGGAATTCCTTGGACACTTCCAAGGGTGGGGACTGCAAACTTCCATGGCAGTTCCAAGGCCTGAGCACCCTTTCCATGGGGAAATTCCTGCTGGTGTCCAGCCTGAGCTTTCCTCCTGTCCCTGTTCCCTGGGAGCAAAGCCCGACCCTCCAGGCTGTCCCCTCCTGGCAGGGAGCTGTGGGAAGTGAGCAGGTGCCATATCCAGGATTCCATGTGAAATCCATGATGGGACCAATGACAAGGAGAGCCCTGAACTTCAGGATGTGGGAAATGTGAGGATGGGCTTCATCCCCCACCCAAGCACACGGACAATGCAGATGTTGCCACCAGAGATTTCTGTACAGTGAAATCCCCATGGAATTTTGGAGTAGAGTCCAACTGACCTCACTTCCATTTTTATTTTGGGATGTTGACTCCTCTGCCTGGGTTGTCTGTATTGGCTCAACCAACCATAAATGGAGCCTGAGGTTCAGACTGGGCACCAGCAGGAATTTCCCCATGGAAAGGGTGCTCAGGCCTTGGAAGGGGCTGCCCTGGGAGGTTTGGAGTCCCCATTGCTGGAGGTGTCCAAGGAATTTCTGGATGTGGCACTCAGTGCTCTGGGCTGGGGACAAGGCTGGGACTGGGGACCCACCAACCATTCCAAGGGCGGATGACCTTGGAATTCTTTTCCTCAATGATTCTGTCCAAGGTCCCTCTCATAGACACCACCTCCTCTTTGCAAACAAGCCTCACCCTTTCCTATGAGACCACATCCTCCCCCCATTTTCGCTTCCAAAATGTCTTTTTTCCCATATGGGAGGGATAAAAGACATGCATTCCCCACCCCTGGAAGTGTTGTGAGCCAAGCTGGATGTGCCTTTTGCTGGGATGGTCAGGAATGTTTCCACAGCCATAAGTTCCAGGGGGTGTCAGGGGAATGTAGATGGGAATCAAACCATCAGCCTTGACTGCCATGGGAGCAGCTTTTCCTTAGCTCAGGAACTGGGAATCCTTCTGAGCCAATGGGAGAATGGGAAAGGATGGGAAGAAGCTGTGAAAGATGAGTAGGGTGGAAAACTCGCCAAAAGAAAACTCCCCAAAAACTCCCCAACTCCCCCCAAAAGAGGAGGAGTGTTGAACAGAGAGGACAAAGACACGAATCCTGGGAAAGCGCTGCTCTGGGAATACTCACAAACTGCGATTTATCCGCTGGAGGTGCTTCCGTGATGGATTTCAAGTCTTCCTCGGAGATGCGCTCCATCTCCTCCAGGGCTGACCCGGAGTACAGGACCGCGTCCTTCACGAAGATGCTGACGGCTCTCAGCATGAAGGACACGAACAGGTGCATGTGGATGTAGTTCCTAGTGCAGTGCAAACGTCTGGAAGAGGAGAAAAGGGATTGGGAAGTTCAGTCCAGCTGTTGGATGGAGCCAGGGCTGGCTCTGGAGAGCCCCAGCTCCTCCCACCGGCGCCGTGTCCCCACGGGGAGCAGTGTCAGGGTCACCGCTCCCTGCTCTCCCATGGGCTTGGGAAATGGATTAATACCTTCTCCAGGGGCTTCGGGGAATCGTGGAATCATGGAATGGTTTGGGATGGATGGGACTTCAAGCCCATCCAATCCCACCCTCTGCCATGGGCAGGGACACCTCCCACTGTCCCAGGCTGCTCCAAACCCCATCCAGCCTGGCTTTGGACACATCCAGGGATCCAGGGGCAGCCACAGCTTCTCTGGGCACCCTGTGCCAGGGCCTCCCCACTCTCCCAGCCAGGAATTCCTTCCTAAAACCTGCTCTAACCCTGCTCTCTGGCAGTGGGAAGCCATTCCTGCTCTCCTATCTGCACTTGCCCTTGGATTCCAGAGGCTCCAGAACTTGGGGCCACTGGAAACCTTGTAGATCTTCCTATAAACCATTTTTTTTTTTTTTGCCCAGCTTGATTTAGGAGCAACTCCAGCAGCAACTTGGGCTGTTGTCCCTGTTTTCCTGCTGTAAATGTTATCCTTTGGAGCAGTTTGTGGGCTCCACCCCAGCAATGGCAGCAGTGACCCCACAAATCCCGGTTGTAAAGCGCTTTATGGTCCTTTTTGGAGGAAAAGCTTTTCTGGGGATGGTGAGAGGTGAGTAGGTCAGAACCAGGAGGAAGAGGAGCATTTTGGAATCAGGAATCAGGTTTTTGGGAAGAAGGAACTGATCTCTGGGGGTGCCCTCTGTCCTCTGGAGCTCTGGTGCCATGCCTGGATTTATGAATGGATTTATATCCTCTCAAATCCCAATAATCTGCACTAATTAAAGGCTGTGTTTTTATCCCTTTTGCAGGATGTTACGATAACAACACCAGTTGTTCTCTGTGCTTTGTAATCCAAATTACACCAAGTGGAACTGATGAGGTTTAAACGAGGATTGGCTTTGTTCCCTGCATTTGAAGGGGAGTCAGTGAATCTCGGGATTATCGAGGATAAAATCTGGCTTGATCCCTGCTGCTGCTCTGATCCTTGGGATAAAGATGCTCCAGCACAGTTGCCCAGTTATCCATAAAGATATGGATAAAGAAAAACCAGGAATTCTCTGGCACGTGTGGGCACGGAACATTTTAACAACCTTGCGAGTGTCCAGTGGGAAATGAAATGGAGGGAAAAGGCTGGAAGAACAGGAGTGTGGTGGAGGGGAGGGGTCTGCAGTGCCCTTTGGATTGGGTCTGTCATGGATTTGGGATCTGCTATCCAAGCAAACCCCCGGACACCTTTTGCTGTCAGCTGAGAGCTCTGAGCACTTTCAGAGCCAGAGCCACACATTGCATGCCCAGAGTTCCATGTCCAGGGCTTGGATCAAGCTTCCCAAATCCCTCTGCAGACACCACCACGTGGCTGTTTCGGCCCCCACCAGCTCTTGTCCAGGTCCTGCTGGTTTTTTAGGAGAAGACACGAGCAGGCATCGAAGGGAAGCAAATCTGGGGCTCAGGGTTTGGGGTCACCCTGATCTATCGGGTCAGCAGATAGAACATTCCCAAAGGACAAATTCCTGGATATGGGTGACACCTTCCACCCCTCCCATCCCATGCTGTCTGTGCCAGCAAGAATCCTGGAATGGTTTGGGCTGGGAGGGACCTTAAATATCATCCTATTCCAACCCCGACACCTTCCACGATCCCAGGTTGCTCCAAGCCCTTCCAGCCTGTCCTTGGACACTTCCAGGGATGGAAGCTGCAACACTGGATTGAGGAATGGATAATGAGGGTTCAAAGTGGTATTCAGGGGTCTAAACCCCTTTGTGGGGATGGTGGGAAGGGAGGGGACACAATGGAGTAAGCAGGGTCATTTTTGGACCCCTGGGAAGAGCAGCAGTGTGGGGAGATTGGAGGAATCAGCCTGGGAATTTTCCATCCCTTTCAACTGGGTTTATCCTTCACGAACATTCAGACTTAGAGCGGAATTTCCCTCAGGAAATCTTATTTCTCTGCAAATCAGCCCTCTAAAGCTAAGCCAGTCACCTGCAGGGACAATAGGGACAGAAAACCCCGGACAGTCTTCCAAGGGATTCCTGGAGACGCCCCTCTTCCCGTTTGCTACAGAGAGCGCCTGGAAAACTCCACCTGAGGGAAGAGGAAGGAGTTCCAACATCCCACCCACCATCCCCCAGGAAGTTTGCCCTAGGATACCCTAACACAACCCAAATCCACTGATGCCACCATCACTGGTGCCTTCCTGAACTGTGCCACCCCGATTTTATCCTCATCCGGAAAAACGCGAGGCTTTTCCGGCGTCACTTAGGTAAAAACAGAGCCGCCTACCTGAAGTATCCCAGGATAAGGACAGCAACTGTGAGGGATCCCAGGGAGATGGAGTATCCAACAGTATAAATCAAATAGAGGCGATCAAAGACCTCCTGCAGCAGAAACGATGGAGAAAACAGCGTCACACCGGGAACGCGGCCCTGCCGCACCACACAGCCCTGGCAGTGCACGCAGCCCAGATCCTTCGGGAATCCCATCTCTTTGGCAGCCTTGGGAAGCAGGGTTTGTGTTCCCTGAGGTGGGGGGGATGGGATTTTCCCAAGGGATTCGTGATGGAGCGGGGTTGATCCCGTATCTGGGAGTTTCGCGGCATTTCCATCCCAAAGGAAGTTAAAGCGCTTTACAAACTCCTGGCCCAGTCCAGGGGTTACTTGGGAATTTTCACCTGGACAAAATGCCTGCTGAGCTGGGAATTTTGCAAGGGATTCATGATGGAGTGGGGTTAATCCCATGCCTGGGAATTTCGCAGCGTTTTCATCCCAAAGGAACCCAAAGCGCTTTACGAACTCCTGGCCCAGTCCAGGGATCACTTGGGAATTTTCACCTGGACAAAATGCCTGCTGAGCTGGGAATTCTGCTGGAATTGCACAATTTAGCCATTGCTGGATGACTGATGTCCAGCCTGGGGGAGCGTAACCCGCACCAGAAAACACGGGAAGGAAATACTTTGGCTATGGGATATGAGGAAAAAAATCACCTGCGTTTATTTTTCCCTTTTTTAAATCAAAAAGCAGCCTCTGCCTGTGGTTGTCCAATCCAGACACAACCCGAGCTTGCCAAAATCCCATTGGAAAAGGTCCTGTCATAGGAGAGCTCCTAATAATTAATCCTTCAGGAAGTTTTAGGTTGCTATTTTCTAAAGCTGGCCTTGAAACCCTGAGGTTTCCATTAAATATCGGGATATTTTCCTTGATCCTGCAGCCGAACTCAGGGATTTCTGGAAAGGGTTAAAATGCCTGCTCCCATCCCAGCCTGTCCTGCCTTTCCCAGACTGATTTTAGCAATAAATCCCAGAAAACCCAACCAATTCAGCATCTTTCTCCTCATTCCCTCCTCTCCCTCGCCCTGCCCACCGGGCTGCACTAACGTCAGGAATGCTGGGCTCTGAATGACAGCTCTGATTGGGATTTGAGGCTTGGAACGCTCTCCTGGAATGCCAAACCTCAGCCCTATTACATCAGAATCCGCAGATTTGGGAATGTTTCTCTGCGGTTTGCGCTGGAGGAGCGAAGCCCTTGCCAATATTAATTTACTGAGTGTGTCTGTGCGTATTTATGGGATATTTTTATAGATTTTTATAAATCTGTCTGTGCCGGCAGCAGGCCCTGAAAAGCCAAGGAGCGGAGATTTCAAAGCTTTCAGGGGAAAATATCCTGGTGTGATTTTCCTGCTGCCAAGCTGGAGTCCTCTTGGAGCTGGAAAATGTTTGCCTCCATAGTAAAAGATGAAATTAATAATAATAATAATAATAATAATAATAATAATAATAATAATAATAATAATAATAATAATAATAATAATAATAATAATAATAATAATAATATCACTCCAAAGTTGGGATTTTCAGTAAAACAAAAGTTGTGAGGCCTTAACAAAACATCCCTAAGCCCCACTGAGAAGTTTCACTGGGAAGATCCATGTTCCTATGGGTGGGAATGGCCTTGGGAAGAGCCTCTGGGTTGGCAGGAGGTGTTGGAAGGTTGAGTGCTCTGATTGAGCACAGGGCCTCTCTTTGAAAGGAGGTTGAGTGCCAAGTGCCAAGACACAGAAAGCCTCTCCTGGAGTCCTCCTTGGAGAAGGAGGTGCCCCAAATCCCACCTGGAGTCACTCTGGAAAGCTGTTGGGAAATGTGATTTCTTGGATGGGGTACTCAGATCCATGGGCAAAGCTTTTGGAGCAAAAAACTGAGGTTCTCCATTTCTCCCTCACTTGGAGCTCAGGACTGGTAGTTCCCAGGAGCTTTTCCCCCCTGGATTTATCCATGAGGAGAAAATATCTCTGAAGGAATTCCATGTCTTTCAAGGGAGGTCCCAGCTCCATGAAAACCACCATGAACAACCAGGAAAGATCCTCCAGGTAGGAAAACATTGAATGATCTGCCAGCTGTAATGGCAATCTCCACAGTCCATGCCCTAAGGGAGCATCCTTAGGGAGCTGAGATGGATGGGAAGTTAAATTAATTCCCAGAAAACCACAAAGGTCATGATGGCCAAGCCATGGACACAACCTGGAGCTCCATCCCTCCAGGAAGTTCCCACCTGAAGTCTCCTGGAAGTCCACCCTGAGGAGACACTGACCATCCCTGGTCATCCATTGCTGGAAGAGGCCAAACCTGGCCTTGCCATGAGATCCTGGTCTACAAAGTGTGACAACTAAACCAATATAATTTAATTTAATTATCATTTAATCAAAGTGTTTGGGGCTTTGAGCAACCTGGGCTGGTGGAGGTGTCCCTGCCCGTGACACAGAGTTGGAACTGGCTGGACTTTAAGGTCTCTTCCACCCCCAATCAATTCAGGAATCCAAGATTCCATGGATTTGATTCCTGCAGGAGCCCTCCACTCTTTCAACTCTCGCCATGTGTGCAAAAGGAAAAGGAAAACCAGACAGGAGCAGGAATTTTCTGGTGGCAAATCCTGTCCTGAGTTTCATGGAGCTGTGCCCTGTATCCAAATTTTTCCTTTCATCCTTTTTATTCCCCTTTAGCAATACACCAGCAGCGCTGGAGCTGGGAGGGATCCAGTGCTTTTTGAGGAATGGGAAAGCTGTGAAGCGTGGGATCAGCAGCACAGGGGGCTGGAAGCATAAATAAGGATTTTTCCAGATGGAATTTCTGCACAGTTTCTCTGAGCTGCTGATTCAGATGTCGTTAAGGACACATTTGGAATAGGGGGTTTGCTGCTTTGAGTGATAAACAAAGCCAGAAAATCTCTGTCCTTGCTTTTCTTTTTTTTTTTAACAGGAAAATGGGACTAAATAAAAGCTAAATGGGATATTCACAAAATGGGATATTTATTCGCAAAAGGCACAGAACAGGCACTGATTTCCAAAGCCTCAGGGAAAACTTTCCCTGCTGGTGATCCTGTTCCTGCAGAACTCTGTTCCCCTCATCCATAGAGATTCCAGGCCCTTGAATCCTCCCAATCTGGAGAGTGACTGGGATCAGCTCTCACAAAAGACCCCCAGTTTAGCCTCAGACACCCCAATTTACTCTCAGACACCCCAATTTAGACACGCGTGCCCATAAAAATCATCTTTAAGTTCCTTTCCAACCCAAACCATTCCAGGATTCTCAGATTCTATTTCCAGGAACGCACCAGACCAAATCCATAGGCACGGAATGAGGGTGGCACCTCGGGGTTAATTGCAATTAAGAACAAAACATCTCTCACATAACTTTTCTATTCCTCCACAGACTTTAAAACCTCTGCCCGTGTCTTGCTGCAAACTGCAAAACTCCCGACACTTTGCTGGCATTCCTTTGTGGAATTCAGGATAGAACAATCCTGTGCCGTCACTTTGAGGCTCCACAAAGTTGTTTGCTTTTCCCAGGACCCCAGAGAGCTCCAGGATTTCTGCTTGGAACAATGGGGTTTAGATAAAGCAGCCCTGCAACACGCTGGGCCCTTCCCATTGTGTTCGGGAGGGGACGGATTCTCCAGGCCCCTCCGAATTCCCGGGAAGCCGTAAAACCCTCACGCTACAAACAAGCAGGAGCAGATGAAGACAGGACTGGGGTTGGATCTTAGGATGGCCCTAAGTGGTGGTTCCCAAGCTGAGCCAACCTCCCAAGTTGCTGGCTCCCACTCCGTTTCCCCGGGATTTTGGGAGATGGAGATCCCATTCACCCTTCAGCTCATCCTTGGAAAGAGGATGGGTTTGGCCTGCTTTAAAAACAGCTGTGTTTGGCATCCCTGTTCTTTTGGGGGAGATGGGAGCAAGAGAAATTGCTGGGTTTGACCCAAACATGCCATTGCTTCTGCCAGGGTTGGAAAAAGTGACCGGAAAAATGATCCTGCTGCTACTGGCTGGATGTGTGGAAGGTAAGGGATCCAGTGGCTGTGCGGGATTTGGGGAGGAATGGGCTAAAAAGCTGCCTG
Source organism: Dicaeum eximium (assembly GCA_013396995.1). Taxonomy (NCBI): domain Eukaryota; kingdom Metazoa; phylum Chordata; class Aves; order Passeriformes; family Dicaeidae; genus Dicaeum; species Dicaeum eximium. The sequence goes on from VWZP01005806.1 coordinate 141,129, forward strand.
AGGTTCATCACTTGGCATTTGTGCTGCATTTTATCCAGAGATTGAGGAGCTCCAGAGATACAGATTGCCCTCTCGCCTGGTTTTAATGGAATTTAGGGAACAAAGGAGAAGGGCCAGGCCAAAGGTCCTTTAAACTCTGCTCATGTCTCCTTCATGGCCAGGAAGGGGTGCTAAGAGAATAGTGTAGGAACAGAACAAATCCACAGTAAATACGATTTGGAGCTGCTGGAGAGATCCAGAGGAGGCCCCGGGGCTGCTCCAGGGCTGGAGCCAGGCTGGGAGAGCTGGGAATGTTCCCCTGGAGAGGAGAAGGCTCCAGGGAGAGCTCAGAGCCCCTTGCAGGGCCTGAAGGGGCTCCAGGAGAGCTGGAGAGGGACTGGGGACAAGGGATGGAGGGACAGGACAGAGGGGATTGGGTTCAAATTGAAAGAGTTTATTTAGATGGAATACTGGGAAAGAATTCCTCTCTGAGAGGGTGGGGAAGGATGGGAATGGAATTCCCAGAGAAATTGTGGCTACCTCTGGATCCCTGGAAGTGCCCAAGGCCAGGTTTGAGGAGGCTTGGAGCAGCCTGGGATAGTGGAAGGTGTCCCCGCCATGAGGGACAAGAGCACCCAGTGCCACCCCTGCCATGGCAGGGACACCTCCCACTGCCCCAGGCTGCTCCAAGCCCTGTCCAGCCTGGCCTCGGGCACTTCCAGCTGATTGTTCACTCCCTCTTTAACGTTATCTGGAAGCAATTTGAGGAAACACTTCACTGGATTGCTCCATCCTACCTGGCTGGAGGAGGAATCAGCCTCCAGGGCTGTCAATTCCCATCCTCCAGGGTTAATTTTCCCTGAGGAAGCAGCCCAGGAGCAGTTTCTCCCCGGGCAGTTACAAGCTGTTAATTCTCCAGGCTCTGATGGCTTTAACACACTTTGCTCTTTGCACAGAGCGGTTTCCGAGCTGCTCTGTGTGAAATAATCCCCATTTATTCGGGGCAGGACACCACCTTGCTCTGGGGGCCTCTGGTTTGCTGCTTTGGCCAATCTTAAAATTATCCCAGCATGGCTAAAATGGGAAAACTCCCCACCTAAACAAACATCCCTGGCTGGAGATGTGCACACGCACGTGGTGTTTATTTAGGTGTGGATATCTCCAGCTATCTATAGGTTCAGGCCCATTTCCAAGGATAGCCAGCAAATCCATATATTTATAGCCACAGACAGTTGGGTTGTTTTTATTTTCCTAAAAGCCCAGTTTCTTAAAATTCCCTCTGGTTGCATCTGCTCAGAGGCAGCCACGATCTGCTGGCAAAATGTTGGGTAAATGCAGCTGTCGGTGGTGACGCAAAGATGCTGCTCCCCAGGGAGGGAAATAATAATAGAAAACCATCTCTCGCTCAAGACAACGGCTCTGTGTGGCCAAATTCCCCTGTTCTGACATCCCTGGACATATTTACTCCATGAAAAAGAGATATCAAAGGAAGGTTTATTAATCCCAGGGCTGCAGTGCCACATTTAAGTGTGACAAGAGGCCTTCCCTGCTCTCTGTGAGTAAAGTCATCACCACACTGAGGGAAAAAGTGCATTTTTTCCCTCCTCTTTTATTTCCAGGGTGGTTTTCATACCCCAAAGCTCAAGAGACCTGCAGTGGATGCGCAGATAGTGCTTCATTTGTCACCAGAATTCAGCCACTTCTGTGATAAAATCAGGGAACTCCATGACAAGGCACAGAATCGCTGAGGGCAGGCCAGGCCTGAGGGGAAGACCTCTTGCAGATACAGGGCTAATAATAATATTAATAATAATAATGATAATATTAATAAAGAGATGTTGTTGAAAATCTACTCCACGAAAAAAAGAAATCAAAGAAAGGTTAATTAACCCCAGGGCTGCAGTGCCACATTTAAGTGTGACAAGAGGCCTTCCCTGCTCTCTGTGAGTAAAGTCATCACCACACTGAGGGAAAAAGTGCATTTTTTCCCTCCTCTTTTATTTCCAGGGTGGTTTTCATACCCCAAGGCCCAAGAGACCTGCAGTGGATGCACTTTATTTGCCACAATAATTCAGCCACTTCTGTGATAAAATCAGGGAACTCCATGACAAGGCACAGAATCACTGAGGGCAGGCCAGGCCTGAGGGGAAGACCTCTTGCAGATACAGGGCTAATAATAATATTAATAATAATAATTAATAAATATATGTCATTAAAAAGCATTTGTTGATCAAGATACGATTTCAAAGCTGGCAGAAACATAATTTTTTTCCATGTGCTTTGCCCTGGGTAAGCATCACTTAAGTAAGACCAGCCTGGTCATTTAATCTGAGCAGTGGTGATGGTTTAATTTGTATTAATTAATACAAATAAATTTAAAAATCAATGAATATTGAATATTGAATATTGAATATTGAATATTGAATATTGAATATTCAATATTGAATATTGAATATTCAATATTGAATATTCAATATTCAATATTCAATATTCAATATTCAATATTCAATATTAAATATTGTTCCATTCACCTTTGTAGCTGTGACAGAAAATTCCTGGCAAAAAAGGCCTCAGCTTTAGGTACAGGATAATGAGGATGAGGATTTTGGGATGGGTTATTAAAACAGCTCATTAAGGGAGAGCTCGTGAGGAGCCGTAATTTTCCAAGAGGCTGAGAATAAAAAACCCCTGTAAATGTCTCTTCTGGGAAGTCCCCTGTGCTGTGACGCCCCTGTGACCACTCAGGGGACACAGACAAAGTCAGGCACTTCAAACCCACCACAGCAGATTTTGCTTTCAGCTTTTTAAATCACCCTGGAGGTGGAAAGTCTCCATTTCCTCCTTGTGGTGGGAAAAAAACCCCAGACAACTCTGTTCTTCTTTGTGCCCGTCATTTACCAATTCACCCTGACAAGTCCTGCCTGTGGGAGGTTAAAAAGGAAGGATGTCCTTTCCCTGGGGGAAATCTTGGATCAGGGGAAATCAGGGAGACAATTCCCACCCCAGGATGCGGCTGAGGGACAGAGGAGACCATTTCAGAGAGGTCCAAAGTTTGTGCATTGATGTCCTGGTTTAGGGCAATTTTGGGGGAATTTCTGGGCTAAACGGACAAATGCGGATATGAGCATCCTAAAGTTGCCCCAGGACATTTGACCAAGGAGCTCGATGGCTCCAACACCTGCCCCAGGACATTCCCAGAAAACTCTGGGGCTAAAAGAGCTCTTTCCACTATGAACTGGGAAAAGTCCCACCAAACTGGTTCTGGAAGGGAACATCATCCAGCCCTCTGCTGGAGCAGCACCCAGTGCACACAACCTTCTGCTGCTTGTCCACATGAGAGAAAACACCCAACAGCTCCAAGAACTCATTTCCTCCTTTTCCTCATTTACATGTTTTCCTAAATCACTTCATCCATGAGTTGCTTCACTCTTAAGGAGAAAAAAGCAACAACAAGCAACAAAAAGTAATAAAAAACCCCAAAACAAACAAACAAAGAACCAAACAAAAGAAACCCCAAAAAGCCAAGCAAAAAAAAACAATCCCAAAAAACCCTACTCTGTGGTTATATTTAAAATTAAGAACATCATCCCGAAGGGCCTCTGGATCATCCTCAAGGAAGCTGTGGTTAGATCCTTATCTCCAGCTGTCTGGGATAATCCTCCTGCAGCTGATCAGTCCCTGATGCCATGCCCCATATCCAAGAGGACTCTTCCCAGAACCACTGGAAAACCAGAGGGTTTGGGTAAATTCTTTGGGAATTACAGGTGTGTGTGGGTGGGAATGTCATTCTCTGTGGGACCAGGAGGTCACATCCTCCCAAGTGACACCAGGGACAGCTTTGCTGTCACCTTAGCACAGAATTCTTCCCATATTTCCAGCATTAGAGAGCCCCAGGCTGGCTCATGGGGAGGTAGGAAACTTCTGGCAGCTGCTATTTTATCATTATCTGAATTTTTGTAAATTTATGGCTCACAGATTTTTTTTTTTTTCCCCAGGAGCACACCACACTCTCCCCATGTGCTTTGAAACCCTTTTCCAACTTTGGACTGGTGCCACTGTTTCCAAATTGTGACTACACCAGAATTAATTCAAGATCATGGAATACCAGTTAGGTTTGGTTGGGAAGGGATCTAAAGGATCATCCCATTCCATCCCTGCCATGGCAGGGACACCTCCCACTGTCCCAGGCTGCTCCAAGCTCTGTCCATCCTGGCCTTGGGCACTGCCAGGGATCCAGGGACAGCCACAGCTGCTCTGGGCACCCTGTGCCAGGGCCTGCCCACCCTCAGCCAGGGATCCCTTCCCAATATCCCATTTCATATCCCATTTCTCTTTCAGCTCAAAGCCATTCCCTGTGTCCTGTCCCTCCATCCCTTGTCCCCAGTCCCTCTCCAGCTCTCCTGGAGCTCATTCAGGCCCTGCAAGGGGCTCTGAGCTCTCCCTGGAGCCTTCTCCTCTCCAGGCTGGACACTCCCAGCTCTCCCAACCAGTCGCTCCAGGTTTGATCCCACATGTGTTTGGACATCCCCTCCTGCTGACAACCACATAAACACCGGAATTTTTGATAACAGCCTGGCAGCAAAAGGATTTCCTGCTGTGGCAGAGGGAGTCTCAATGCCACGCAACAACCTCCAACCACTTCTGAGTGTCCCCGAGACCGCTCCAATTTTCCCCAAGATCTCTTCAGGAATGGGATCATGGCAGCTGCAGGAAACCTTTCTGCCTTTGAGGACAATTTTCCAATCAAATCATTGCCCATCAAAGCACGATGTGGCTTTGGCAAGCTCAGGAAGGGTTTCCAAGAGGAGGAGGAGGATGAGCCGGAGCTCATCCGGGGTTTTAAACGAGACAGAGGTCCGTGGGTTAGCCCGGCACGAGGCCAGGAATCCCTGCTGGAATGGGAATGCCTACCCTTTCCCTCGTCTCGTTGGTGAGGAACTTGGCGCACTCGCTGTAGTTGGCCCAGGTGCGGTTGTTGCCCGGGACCAGCTCCCAGCTCCCGTTCAGGTCACACCGGCGATAAGCGTGGCCTGCGGACAGAGGGGACACGGAGTCAGCGGGAACACGGCAGGAAATCCATCCCAACGGGGAGCCCACCCATGCTGGGGCCTCCTGCCTGCTTGGAAGCTCGGCTGCAAAAAGCCAACTTCCATCTCCACGCCAGTTTGTCAATTTTATCAATTTTTTTTAGCTGAGAAACGCCACGGAGCCTTTTCATAAGTTGCCCTTAGTTGAAGTTCAGATGCTGGGTCTGCAAATCAAGGAGAGAAGACTTGGAAAACCACAAAGCCCAGAATTATCCTTAAAATTCCTTGCATCTCTCCCTATGAAAAAAAGAAAAAAGTGATTTGTACTATTTTGCTCCTTGAAAAAAGAAAAAGGTGATTTGTACTATTTTGCTCTTTGTTTGCAGGTTCAGGTCATGTCAAGGGGTAATTTTTTATCCTCTGCCCTCCTCATGGGGATGCAGAAGGGAGGGAATGCAAAGTTTCATCCTTGGATTTGGCTGGCAGAGGAGAATATCCATGTTCAGATGTCCGTGTGTGGGAATTGTGGCATCAGGTGTGTGTTGAAATCCCCTCCCAGAAAACAGGGATTAATCCCACAGATCTTGGGCCTACAGAGGGAGAGTAGGGAGCAGAAGGAAAGATGGAAAGGGATTTTGACAAGGGCTGGAGGGACAGGACACAGGGAATGGCTCCCACTGCCAGAGGGCAGGGATGGATGGGATATTGGGAATTGGGAATTCCTGGCTGGGATGGAATTCCCAGAGCAGCTGTGGCTGCCTCTGGATCCCTGGCAGTGCCCAAGGCCAGGCTGGACAGAGCTTGGAGCAGCCTGGGATAGCGGGAGGGGGTGGAATGGGATGATCTTTATGGTCCTTTCCATCCCAAACCATTCCAGGATTCTCTGATTCCATCATCTAAGGGTCTCCACTGGGCTCCCACACTCCCTGACTTATCAGTGAAGTGAGAAATCCAAGCCGTGTTGGAATACTGAGAAAAAAAGGAAGCATTGCACTAAGGGAGGTTTAGGTTGGATATTGGGAATATTTCTCCTGGAAAAGGCTGTCCAGATGTGGCACAGCTGCCCAGGGCAGGGGTGGAGTCCCCATCCCTGCAGAGATTTTAAAGCCCCGTGGCTGTGGCACTTGGGGACACGGTCAGGAGTGGCCTTGGCAGTGCTGGGGATCGATGGACTGAATTTGGAGGGCTTTTCCACCCTAAATAATTCCATGATTCTCTGACTCCTCGTTCCTCCTGGCCTCTGAGGTGAAGAGTGAGAGGTCACCAGCCAGGGGTGAATCCCAGCCCTCAGTCCCGTATGGAATAGTCAGGACAGACTGTGAGCGACCAGGACGCCTGGGAATTTCCCTCCTTGCTTTCTGAAAGGCCCAGCAGGGCTCTGCTCCCACCAGACAGCCCGAATTCCCTCCCTCTTCCCTCCTTGGGTGCTTGGAACATTCACTGAGGGGCCAAGCGTGCTCTGATCACTTCTAAAAACACCCTCAGACTTCCCGGCACCGCCTGAGAGCCAAGAAATGTGGAGCCTGAGGGAAAGGGAGATAAGGAGGAATTCCCACATTCTGCTCCCTGACACCCACCAGGGCTCTGGACACAGAATTAACAAAGCCCTGAGGTGGAGAATAAAAGCTGGAAGAATATTTTGGGGTTCTGTTGCTACACAGAGCTCATGGGGTCAAACAAATCCAGGTTTGGAAATCTCCAGGATTTACAGCCTGTTGTAAGCAGGGAATTGGTGCTGAGAACGTTTCAACTTGTGTGGGAAATTTGTTGTTATTTCAGTTCAAACGGAGCTTTTCTTCCATTATCCATAAACAACAACCTCTTCTTTCCTTTCTTCATTTTCCCTGGCTTTACTCCTGCTTGGAAGGGAGGCACCATGTGAGAAAAAAGGGATGATGAAGGGAAATTTTGAATCTCCTGGCTGTCAGGGATGTCAGGGATGTCAGAGATAAGGAGGAATTCCCACATTCTGCTCCCTGACACCCACCAGGGCTCTGGACACAGAATTAACAAAGCCCTGAGGTGGAGAATAAAAGCTGGAAGAATATTTTGGGGTTCTGTTCCTACACAGAGCTCATGGGGCCAAACAAATCCAGGTCTGGAAATCTCCAGGATTTACAACTGGGAGCTGTGAGCAGGTGATTGGTGTTTAGAATGTCACAATCCGTGAGGGGCAGGTAGGAAATCTGCCATTTTTTCATTTCAAACCGAGCTTTTCTTCCAATAATTTACGCTTATCAATATTTATCAATAAACAACGTCCTCTCCTTTCCTTCCTTCCTTTTCCCTGGCTTTCCTCCTGCTTGGGAGGGAGAAAAAAGGGGACGATGAGGGGAGTTTTGAATGTCCTGGCTGTCCCCGTGCTGGCAGGGGGGACGCCCAGACCCACCTTTGTGGTTGAAGTCGTAGATGTACTCGGGGCACGGCATGGCCACCACCTTGCCGGGCACGCCCTCGGGCCAGCACACGATGCCGTCCCACTCCGGCAGGCAGAAGCCATCTGTGGGGAGAGAACGGGGACAAAGAGGAGTCACCGAGCCTGCAGAGGTGACACTGAGGTGACACCAAAGCCCCCCTGGCTGGAGAGGGCTCTCTGTGAAGAAGCCAGCATTGGCATTCCCAAGCTCAAGCTGCATCAAGGGAAATTTAGGTTAGATATTAGGAAAAAGTTCTTTACAGAAAGAGTGATCAGGTGCTGGAATAGCCTGCCCGGAGAGGTGGTGGAGTCACCATCCCTGGATGTGTTTAAAAAAAGACTGGATGAGGCACTGGGTGCCAGGGTTTAGCTGAGCTGTTGGGGCTGGGTTGGACTCGATGACCTTAAAGGTCTCTTCCAACCCAGTGACTCTGTGATTCTGTGATTCCACTGGAGAAACCTGTCCCGGGAACCACTGCCAATTCCTTCTTAGTGTGTGGCTCTGGGAGGTGCGAGTTATCCCAGGTTTTATTCCATAAGGACAAACGGTGTCCAGCTCTGGGATCCCCAGGATCACAAAGAGGTGGCACTGCTGGAGAGATCCAGAGGAGGCAACTCCAGAGAAGTTTCTCCCAGGGCTGGAGCCCCTCTGCTCTGGAGCCAGGCTGGGAGAGCTGGGAATATTCCCCTGGAGAGGAGAAGGCTCCAGGGAGAGCTCAGAGCCCCTTGCAGGGCCTGAAGGGCCTCCAGGAGAGCTGGAGAGGGACTGGGGACAAGGGATGGAGGGACAGGACACAGGGAGTGGCTTTGAGCTGAAAGAAGTAGATTGAGATGGGATGTTGGGAAGGAATTCCTGGCTGGGAGGGTGGGGAGGGGCTGGGATGGAATTCCCAGAGCAGCTGTGGCTGTTCCTGGATCCCTGGAAGTGCCCAAGGACCGGTTGGACAGGGCTTGGAGCACCCTGGGATAATGGAAGGTGTCCCTGCCCATGGCAGGGGTGGATTGGGATGATCTTCCCAGGTCCAGGCCCTGCTCTTGCCCTTGCTGAATTCCAGAAGTTTCCTCCCAGCCCATCTCCCCAGCCTGTCCAGGTCCCTCTGCAGGGCTCCACAATCCCCCAAGCATGGCTTGCTCCCAGCTCCGTGTCCTCAGGGAGCTCCTCTGCTTCGGGCTGGGTAACTGCACCCATCCAGGAAATTCCGGCTGCAGCGCAATATTGGGAACAAAACGCTCAAAGTGGCGGATCTGCCCCAAATCTGCTCCCAGAGCTGTGTCTGCCCTCAGCCACGAGGTAACCTGGGAATCCAAAGGAGCAGGAGCCACCTGCTCTTATCCTCAAATAACTCCTGGCAGAACTGAACCCAAAAGGGGCCGAGATCTCAGCGTGTTCCACGGATATCAAAGCTTCCGACCACCCAGGAACTCATCCTTCCTCACCAGTGTGATTTCCCAGGATTAAAAGAAAAGCAGGATTGCTCCAAAGCCCTTTGGCTGGTCTAGGGTCAGAGCCGACACGGATTAATTCCCGTTTGGTGGTTTCCAGGACATGAAAAACACCGAAAATCTCCCCATTTAACAGCTGATTTCTTATGTCTGGTTTAGTGTGGATGAAAAGGACCAGACAAATCGCAGCCTTTCTTCTAAAGCATCGACTGGCAACGAGGGTCAGGAGCAGAAATTCCTCAACATCCGCGTGATAAAAAAAGAGGGAAATAATTTATTGCGTTTTCTCTGCTTGAAGTCCCAGTAGGAGAAGAAAAATACATTTCCTATTCATGAAAACTGGGAAAATCCTTCCCTCTGGCTTGTTATTTGCAGGATAACTTACACTGGGAAAAAAGAGTTTATTTATTTCTCAGTTCTCTGGAAGGTACAAAAGACAAAGGAAAAAAGAAAAAATAACAACACAGGGCCCCACAAAGTTTGGCTCAGGACACAATGTTGATGTCCTTGATGTCTTTTCTGCAGACAAGAAAGTAAATAAAGATTTAATGGAGCCCTCAAAGTGCTCTTGCTTAAAATAAAATCGGTTCTTATGGCAAAATAAATCAATTTGAGTAAACATTAAAAGAAACACAGCGGAGAAACAACTCTGAGAGAAAAATATTCCTACAGAAGTGCTCTGAAATGAGAGGGAAAATCTCCTACTTTTCCAAAATCTTCACAAATTGCACTTTTAAGAGGTTCATTCACTTTTAAGAGGTTTCATTTTGCACCCCACCAGAAATATGTGGCCAGAAAAGAGCAATGTGCTAAATTTTGTGGTGGGCGCGTCCTCCTTGTGCTGGAAACATGGAAAACTGATAACAAACCACATAATTATTGATTTTTGGGTACTCTGAGCCCCCAAAATCCTCCAAAAAAGCTGAAGGGAAGGGTGGTGGGACAGCTCTGGGATGATTTTATGGTGGGACAATCTGGGGAGCCAAGAGCTGCCCTGGAAATAGTTCAGAAGATGATTTTTGCTTTCAAAATTTTGACCTCTGCATGGAAATGATTCCTTAAATGATTTAATCCTGAGTCATTAAAGGATTATCCTGAGTCATCCTGAGTATTAAATCCCAACAAGAATCCAGTGGGACCCAAACTTGGGGAAGTGTCTGAGCTTCCCAACAAAAGGATCCATCGCTGTCACCAAGACCTGACCCCCCCCAGAAATCTCTTCCCTCTCCTCTCCCTCATCTCTGGCCTCTCTCTCCCCATTCCTTGCTTGGAAAAGCCATTCCAGGAAAATTTCCAGGATAAAACACCTCAGTGATTGTTTCCTTCCTGGGATTCCCCAGGAAGATGGATGATGAGTTAAGGGAAGGGTGGGTGGATATTTGGGATACTGCACTAAAATTCAGGATAACACAGGTGTTTCCTGAATTCCTGGAAATCCTGGGAGCCACGGGGGAAGGAGAGAGGATTGGGTCGGGAACAGGGATTGAAGAACATCCACAGATCAAGCCAGGTGCCTCTGGAGCTCCTGGAATGATTTGAGGAGCTCCTACATTGACTGAAACTCTTGGAAAACCTTTTCCCAAATGGAACCACGGACTGATGTCAGGAGCAGCCGCGCTTTGGGATTGTTGGATCCACATTCCTGGGGTTCAACAGAGCCAAAAGCTGTTTGTCCCCTCTGTGTCCTGGAGAGGAGCCTCACCATCCTCCTCTGCTATCCCAAATCTCTCCTAAGGAGAACTCCTGGGGGCACAAGGAGGGATGGGTTTAAACCACGGGAGGGCTCATTCCCACTAATTACAAGGAAGGAATTTTTTATAATGAGGGTGGTGGAACACTGGAACAGCCTTTCCAGAGAATTTATGGATTTTACCCATTCCTGGAAGTGTCCAAGGGCAGGCTGGACACGGCTTGGAGCAACTTGGGATAGTGGGAGATCCCTGCCCATGGCAGAGGGGGAACACGAAAATCTTGAAGGCCCCTCCCAAGCCCAAATCATTCCGTGAATCTGTGATAAAACAGGAAGGGAAAATCCCGTATTTCCCATTGTGCTGGAATCCAAACAAGCCATTCCTTTCTGTTTGTTTGCCCAAAGAGCTCCTCCAAACATTTTTTCCCCTGAATTAAAAAAAAACAAACATTTGCAGTATCAACAACTTGGCTTCTCCCTTTGTTTTCCTGTTCTCCCGGTCATTTCTCCAAGGAGATCTAGGCTGAATTCCAAGAACAAAGCAGAAAATTGGGGAAATTTGGCCTGTTAATAATAAATCAGCCCCTCCTGAGACACTGGTAACAATATTCCAAAGCACAGAGAATTCCAAAGGATCCAGTTGAAAAATCTTATTGAAAAACTCTTGGAATTTTGGTGAAAATGAGTTTGAGGGATCCACTGTGCTGTTGATCGATCCTGGTGGTTCAGGACATGGAGCCGGAAAAGTCAAACATTTCTTTCCTTGGAAGAAATAGTAGGATTCACGGATGATGGAAGTCCAAAGGAATTCATAGACCGTGAAGAAAACAAGGAAATCTCACACATATCCCACATCCCAGAGAGTTTTGGGTGTGCATCTGTCATCCAGGCCATGCAGAAGGGACAATCCTGTTTATCCCTCAGGGATGTGCCTGTGGGTGAAGCTCCTCCCAATCCAGAGCTGCATCCCTCATGGATGGGGACATGGAATGGTGGGAATGGCACTGGAATTCCTCCTGAATTGAGGACATCACCAACCACTGGTGCTGGAGAAATGAGTCCTGAAGGGAAACATGGGATCCCCCCAGGATCCCATTGGCTCTTGTCCACCAGGACATCCCTTGGATCTCACATTCCCCCTTACAGCACATGGAAGTTGCAGCCATCCCAAGATGGGAACAAGCAAAAACTCTCTTGGATGACATTCCTGAAGAAATGAATCCTGAAGGGAAGCAGGGGATCCCTCCAGGATCCCACTGGCTCCTGTCCACCAGGATATCTCTTGGATCAAATCCCTTCCTGTTGAAGGCTGGAATCTCAGGGCATGGAAGTTGAAATCATTCCAAGATGGGAACAAGCAAAAACACTCTTGGAAGTCATTGCTGCAGGATTTCCCTCTGGAAGACAGGAAGGGCAATCGCAGAACACTTTGGGAAGGGGCTGTCCCAAATGCATCCCTCTTTTTGCTCCTTGACTTTGCTCCCCCACCTGAGCCCACTCAGAATCCCGGAGGCTGCTTTGGTAGAAGAGGGAAAAGCAGGAGCAGATTTGGGCCATCCCTGCTCAGGGTGCACAGAGAGCCTCTCTTCTCTTCTCTTCTCTTCTCTTCTCTTCTCTTCTCTTCTCTTCTCTTCTCTTCTCTTCTCTTCTCTTCTCTTCTCTTCTCTTCTCTTCTCTTCTCTTCTCTTCTCTTCTCTTCTCTTCTCTTCTCTTCTCTTCTCTTCTCTCCCTCAATCCCCATTTCAGGAATGGGACACTTTGCATGTGGAGAACACGTTCAGACCATCTGCGAGGCTCCTTGGCAGCTGCACAAATGCAAACACGGGCTCGAGGTGTTTATCCAGGGGCATGGAATATAAATCAGCCCGGCTCATTCCGGCACCCGGGAGACCACAGTTGGAATACGCCGTGTGATTGTGGTCACTCCATTACGGGAAGGACATT
>VWZP01005806.1:153703-193223 GCA_013396995.1 Dicaeum eximium
AAAAAAAAAGGCAGCATTTTGGGGATAGAAATGGGGAGAAATAATTTTGGGACTGGAAGGGGGAGAAATCATTTGGGGATAGGGAGAGGGAGGAATTGTTTTGGGGTAGGAAGAGAGGAGGATTAATTTTGGAATGAGGAAGGGGGAGGATAATTTTGGTATAAGAAGGGGGGAGAAATGGTTTTGGGATAGGAAGAGGGGAGAAATGGGGGTTTGGAAGGGAAGGAATTAAATCTGGGGGTTTGCAGATGGATTTCAAACCTGGCTGTGAGGGCAGGGGGGATGAGGGGCTGATTTTGGGGATGTCTTGGCCTGTAGAGGGTATGGCTGGAGGAAGAGGGGTGTGACCTGGCTGTGTGTGGGTGTGGTTGGTTGGACGGTGTGGAAGGAGGTGAGGAGTGGGATCCTCACTGATCCAACAGGATCAGGCTGGAAGGGACCACAGGGGATCAGCTGCTCCAGCAGGGCCATCCCAGAGCGCAGGGCACAGGATTACACCCGGACAGCTCTGGAATATCCCCGCTGAGGGAGATCCACAGCCTCTCCGGGCTCTGCTCAGGGCAGAAGTTCTGCCTCCTGTGCAGGGGAATTGCTGGGATCAATCCCTGCCCCTTCCCGAGTTCTGCCTCCTGTGCAGGGGAATTGCTGGGATCAATCCCTGCCCCTTCCCGAGTTCTGCCTCCTGTGCAGGGGAATTGCTGGGATCAATCCCTGCCCCTTCCCGAGTTCTGCCTCCTGTGCAGGGGAATTGCTGGGATCAATCCCTGCCCCTTCCCGAGTTCTGCCTCCTGTGCAGGGGAATTGCTGGGATCAATCCCTGCCCCTTCCCGAGTTCTGCCTCCTGTGCAGGGGAATTGCTGGGATCAATCCCTGCCCCTTCCCGAGTTCTGCCTCCTGTGCAGGGGAATTGCTGGGATCAATCCCTGCCCCTTCCCGAGTTCTGCCTCCTGTGCAGGGGAATTGCTGGGATNCCCCCTCTCCCTGGGGTTCCTCTCCAGCCTGAGCAGCCCCAGCTCCCTCAGCCTCTCCTGGGCACGGAGATGCTCCAGGCCCTTCCTCAGCTCCATTGGAATCACTCCAGAAATTCCCTGGCCATGGATGGAGGCAGCCTCTGTCTGTCACTGCTCAAAGAGCTTTGCTGCTCCTCACCCCAGTGCTCCATGGACAGAGCAGCCCTTCCATGCCCAGCCCTGGAGGAAACGGACATTGGAGGGGACAGCCAGGAGCTGTCCCAAAGTCACAACGTGTCTCGGCTCACCCCAGTCCCAAGGCCAGAAGTGCCACCAGACAATTCCATGACCCAGCTCCGGAGATACCTTCCTGACCCCACCAGCCAGTTCCAGGCACTGCTCATCCACCCCCAACTTCCCAACCCAGGAGCAGAAACACCACCTCCAACATCCATCGGGAACTCCCGCCCTGCCACTGCTGGCACATCCCGCTCTTTCCTCATTCCAGCACATCCACTCCTTCCAAACCCCTCCAGCCTTCCTCTGAGAGGGAAAAACATCACTCCTCTTAACCATTAAAATAAGGTTGATAATTAGCATTAGGGTTGGAATGTTTTCCACCCTTTCTCCGCGTTCCTTTACAAATCTAAACCACAGGCCACTCGTGCCTCTCGTGATTCCCAAGATTCCTCCCTCCCGTGTGTTCCAAGCCCTGTTTAGCTGCTCTGTGGACATTCCTCAATAGGACTGGGTGCTCCAGGCCCAGAAAGCTTTGCAGGAGGAGGCCACATCCCAGTTTCAGCTCCTTCCCGTCCATCATGGCTCATATCCATGACTCTGAGCTCCCTCACACTCCAGAAGAACAATCTGGTCTGCGATTCCATCTTCAAAGGTCTCCCGGTCTGTAATTCCATCCTAGAAGCTCTCCCGGTCCATAATTCCATCCTAAAAAGTCTCCTGGTCCATGTTGACCCCCCAGCTGGTGTCCACTGGGCCAGGGACAGCTTTTCCAAGCCAAAACTGTGCTGGGAATGCGTGCACAAAGAATGGTTTGGGGTTTTTTTGTGGAATTTGGGCCACATCTGCAAGGACTGAGAACAGAAACTGGGAGAAGATGGAAACAGCTGGGAAAATTATGGATTTATAGAGGGCTGGGGTGTTTAGGGCTTAGGATGCCTCTGTCTCCCTTAATTTCTGAGGTGCCTGAAGCTGCTCCCAACCTCTGGCAGCTCCTGGCATCAGGGAATGGTGCTGGACCCTCTGGAGAGGAAACCAGGAGTAGATTTCGGGGTTCCTCAAGCCCAGCAAGAGCCTGGAATCAGTTCTAGGTCCTTTAGGGACAGCGAAGCCAAACTGGGATGCACAACCCAGGTAAATAGACCCAGATTCCCAACTAAAAATAACACCTTTCCTGGGAAAATAGGTTTGTTTATTAAAAAAACAACCCAGTTTGGAGCTGCAACACCTCAGGCTCAGAGAAAGGGTTGGCCATGGCCTTTGCTAATGACAGGGTTGTGCAAAACTCCCTCTTCTTTCCCCACAGAATGTCCCATCTCCTTTTCCAAACCAGGGAAAGACAAGCTTTTAATTCATGGATAAAAAAAAAAAAAAAAGGTCTGGTCTGGTGGCTCAGGGCTGGGAATTTCACTTCATCCCCTTCCAGGTTTAACTTTGGGGTGGCATCAGCTGCCCACCAGGGCTGGGATGGAATATTTGTGTCGGGAGAAGATAAATTTTCGGGTTTCCTGTTCTTTCCCAAAGGCTTTCATCTGGAGACTAAATTTAAGGAGAAAAAGGGGAGGGGTGGGGGGAAGAAAAAGAGAAAAGGAGGAAACCAAACCCACCATGCTTGTGGGGGAAGGGTTTTGGGGTTTCTTTGGTTTCGTGTTTTGGGTCTCCAGCCCTCGGTGCCTGAGCCAAAGGTGGGGATGACGCACGAATCCTGATCTTTGGAAGCTCCTGGAGCAGCTCAGCCCCGGCTCCCCGTGGCACAGATCCACAGGGAGCCACATGGAGCAGGAGCCAGGGCTCAGAGACACCTGGGAGGTGGCCAGGGGCCAGAGGATCCCTGTGAGCCATGCAGGAGGAGAGGAGGGACCTCATCCTCCCATAAAATGGGAGTTTAACAATTTTCCCAGGGGAAAGGGAATTTGGAGTTTTTACACATAAACAGTGGCTGAAGAAAGTCTGACATTTTAGAGGGTTTTAACCTTTTTGTTCCCCAAGATTTCTCTTTGGAATATCGAGCCCGCCAGCCAGGAGATGCTCCCACTTTCTGGGATGGGGTCAAAGACTTTTCCTTTGACCCCTGTGGTGAGGAGCTTCCCAGGAGAGTTCCCCCTCCAGCCGGGTCAGGAATTTTAAGTAGAAACTTTCTCCTTTCCCAAACATCCGACACCACTGGGCTGTCAGCAGGGCTGGCCCTCGATTGAAGCTGCTCCAGGATGATCCCAGAGGGATTCTGGCTCTCCAGGTAGATCCCTTCCAGCAAGGAGGGAATGTGGATCTCTTCCCTCAGCACAAACAACTCCCCAAGAAAGGCTGGAGAAATCCCATCCTTGGATAACCGTGGGATGTTTTTTCCCTGAGGATCCCCCCAAAACTGCTGCCTCTCTGTGGGCCTGTCCTTTTCCCTTCTTTGGAATGACAAACCCAGCATGGATTTGACCATGGATCAACTGGAAATGACATCCAGGATTTATTTTACCCCAAACCGATCCTACTTTTCCTCATAATTTTTTTTTTCCTTTTAAATCCTATCTGCAAGTAGGAGCTGGAGCATCACAATTGTGAAGATTGTTGCCCTTCCCAGATTTTCCTTTGGGATCTGCAGTGAGGGAAGAGGCAGCAGGATGAGATCCTCCCTCTGGATGAGGAGGGCACAGGTCTGGATGTCCCTGATCATCAAAAAAACCAACAACAAACCCACATCCCAAATTCTGGATCATCCAAGGATGATGGACCCAACCACTTTCCCTGTGTCCAAGGGCATCTGAAATTCCAAAATCTGTGGATGGCAGCTCCTCTGAAAAGTGGGAAGAACTTTTCTAAATTGGAAAAGTTGGGACCACAAACTTATTAAACCATCTCTGGGGCAGTCTGGCAAATCCCTGCCTTGTTTGGGAACTCCTAGAGGGAATTTCTGGCGTCCTAAATCCTATAAAACCATTCCTTGTGGGAGGTGAGTGGGAATTCATTCTGCCTTTGGATTAGTGCAGATTAATTGGATCTCATTCTCCTCTGCTAATGAGTGAAGTCTCCAAAGCCTTGAGATCCAGGTGATTCCTCCTCTTGGACTATTTGGGACTGTAGAGGATGGAGCAGGGAGTCTGAGGAGCTCAGGACAGCTTTTCCCAGAGGCAGGATTTGTGTCCATGGGATTAAACCACCTCATATTGGAAGTTTTCTGTTCCAGTCCCAGACCCAAAGGTCTCAAACCAGCACCAAAACCACATCTCCAAATCCCCGGGATCTGCCCCAAATCCGGCTGTCAATCACACCCCAATCCCTGCCCACAATGAAGGGGGATCGATCCCAAATGCCGCCTCAGAAAATCTGGGAAAGGGGCGTGGGAGCGGGACCAGGTGGGCAGCGGGACCAGCAGGAAATGCCTTTGCACATGTGCTCATTAACGAGGTGTTAATTGGGCACGGGGCGAGGGGACAAAGCAGCAGCAGAGGATGTGGCTTGAGGTTTTCTGATGGAAAACAGGAGGCTGGGAATCAAAGGAAAGCTGGGATTTTATGGCCCCTGGCTGGCGTTTCCAAAGGCACCGGGAGGGCAGGTGCCAAAGCTGGATTTGGGGGTTTTTCCCCTCGGTCTCCCGGTTTTCCCACAGCACTCCCCGAGGGAAGAGAGAGCCGAGGTGCAGGAACATCGTGGATTGTCCCGTTTTCCTGGGAAATAGAGGGAAGGAGTGGGACAGGACACGCACCCCGGGGACCGAAGGGTGCCTCAGCTCGCCGGGAATTACCACTTGGGAATGTGAGGAAAGGAACCAGCGGGGGGTGAGGGCTCTGCTCCCCACATGAGAGAATTCCCTCCTTCCTCCTCCCCCCAGCCCCGCAGCTGGGAGCGATTTTCCAGCCCAAAATAGAAGGGAAGGGGAAGGAAGAGGCTCAGCTGAGCTTGGGCCCTTCCGAGGAGAGACTGGGGAAGGAGAAAGGTCTCGGAGCCACGTTTTGTCTTCCTTGTCACTGATGGAAAAGGAGTTTTGGGATTTGGAACAGTTGCTCTGCTCTGGAACAAGCCCAGAGGAGACCCTGGAGCTGCTCCAAGGCTGGAGCCCGGCTGGGAGAGCTGGGAATGTTCCCCTGGAGAGGAGAAGGCTCCAGGGAGAGCTCAGAGCCCCTTGCAGGGCCTGAAGGGGCTCCAGGAGAGCTGGAGAGGGACTGGGGACAAGGGATGGAGGGACAGGACACAGGGAATGGCTCCCACTGCCAGAGGGCAGTGATGGATGGAATATTGGGAATTGGGAATTCCTGGCTGGGAGGGTGGGGAGGGGCTGGGATGGAATTCCCAGAGCAGCTGTGGCTGCCCCTGGATCCCTGGCAGTGCCCAAGGCCAGGCTGGATCACCCTGGGGTGGTGGGAGGTGTCCCTGCACATTCCAGAGGGGTGGAATGGCATCGTTAAGGTACCTCCCAACCCAACCCATTCTGGAATTCTGTGACCCCGGCAGAGCTGGTGGTTGGTGCTCTCTCCTGTGCATTGGATTTAACAACCAAGGCTATAATTCCACAACTTCTGCATCCTCCTGGACCCTCAGCATTTGGAATTCTAGAGCAGAACAAGCCTGGGACAACTTTGCTTTCCAGCACCTCGTGCCAAAACCTCCTCCCCACGGACTATCCTGGAAAACCAATTCACTGGGATGCTCCAAGTGCCTCCTTCCCTCCTGCTCCCAGCTCGGCGTGTGGGGCTGAGGGAGGGGCAGGGATGGATCCAGGAGCAGCCCCGGGATTTGGGAGCACTCACCGTGCACCTTGGGCACCTTGGCTTTCAGGTGGCGCTCGCACTTGGCCTTGGCCTTCAGCAGCAGGAAGATCTGCTCCTCCTTGGTGATGACATCGTCGGCATCCACCTGCAGGGAGGGGACAGAGAGGTCAAGCTCCACTTCCAAACCCTCCTCTGCATCCGTCATTCCCTCAGCCTGGCCCTGAGGA
Source organism: Dicaeum eximium (assembly GCA_013396995.1). Classification (NCBI taxonomy): domain Eukaryota; kingdom Metazoa; phylum Chordata; class Aves; order Passeriformes; family Dicaeidae; genus Dicaeum; species Dicaeum eximium. The sequence goes on from VWZP01005806.1 coordinate 159,818, forward strand.
TCCCGGTTTGCTCTGCAGGAAGAGCTCCTCCGTGGAATTGTCATCCACGGAGGTGGCAGAGGAAGCGCAGGCTGGGGTTGATCCCATCCTGCACATTCACACGTGGAAGTGGCAATTTTGGGATGGAGCAGCCCGGATTGCAGGAATGAGGCTGCTGTGCAGGAGGAAAGCATTCCTAGTAAATAATTCAGTGCCAAGGACTCCTCTCAGGAATTACAACCTCCCGTGCTGCTTCCTCCTCTGGAAGGAAGGATCCACAGGTGTCAGGCTCTGTAAAATCCTGCCTGAATCCTGGGAATGTGTAGAGGAATCTGTCCCAGGCAGAGCTGGGAGCTGACAGCATCTCCCCATCTCTGCTCCAGGAGAGCTCAGAGCCCCTTGCAGGGCCTGAAGGGGCTCCAGGAGAGCTGGAGAGGGACTGGGGACAAGGGATGGAGGGACAGGACACAGGGAATGGCTCCCAGTGCCAGAGGGCAGGGATGGATGGGATACTGGGAATGGGGAATTCCTGGCTGGGAGGGTGGGGAGGGGCTGGGATGGAATTCCCAGAGCAGCTGTGGCTGCCTCTGGATCCCTGGCAGTGCCCAAGGCCAGGCTGGATCACCCTGGGACAGTGGGAGGTGTCCCCATGGCAGGGATGGATTGGGATCATCCTTCAGATCCCTTCCAACCCAACCCATTCCATGGTTTCCCTGCACTCCCCAAGCCACCCCTATCCCAAATCCAGGTCCCTTCCCTCCTTTCCAGCTCGTTCCCTTTGCCAAGCCAGTAACAGGAACCAGCTGAGGGCCAATTAACTCCCGACAAAAACTCCCTGCAAATGACATAACGAGGGTTAATGAATCCCAGCTCCCAAATAAACCGGGATTGGATTTCCTAGCGGGCTCCCGGGGAGAGGAACGGGGGCAACGGGACACGCAGCTGTGGAGTTAAATCTGATAAGGGGCTGGGAGTAAAACGGGAGTTGGGTTTTCGTGTCCTTGGAACCAATCCAGGCTGAAAACCCTTCACAAGTGGGAGTCGCTTCCAAACCGCGTCCACGTTAATGGGAACAATTCCAGCCCTTCCCAGATGTTTGGCCAGTCCACATTTAAGGCACCATCCCTCATTTCAGCTTGGATTGGGAACAGACAAGCTCGGGGTCAGCTCCCGCTGGCGCTCGGATCTGTACAAAGCCGGAGCGATTCCGCCAAAGCTGGAGGAGTTAGGCTGGATTTAGAGGGATGGGACCTCAGGAATTCCAAGGGATTCATCCCAAGCACGCTCAGCCCTCGGCTCCTCTGGCTGTGCTAGGAGGGATGCACAGAAAACACATTTTCATTCCCAGAAATAAAAGGGGGAAAAAATCTCCAAGGGCTGGGCCTGGAGCTGGGCAGAGACAGAGCTCCGAGCTCAGCTCAGGTTTAATTTCCCAAACCTGCCTGATCCTTTAAAAAAAAAAAATCCACCAAAACTTACCCCACATTCCCCACTCTCCTCCCAAAAATGGTTTAAATGATTAAAAAAACGATTTAGGCTCTGACTTTGTGGGTTTCCCCTTGGTCAAAGGGGTTGAAATTTGAATGTAAATAAATTTATGGATTAAACCCGAGATTTTCACTGAATCCTGGTGTTTGAAGAAATCAGTTCTCAAAAGCTTTTGGGAAAAGTGTGGAATGGTGCTGGATAAATCCCACTCAACATCCGGGGAAAACCAGGCTGGGAGGAATTTCAACTCCCTAACTGCACATTTTCCTGATTTTCCTTGGATTTTCCTGCCCTGGACCTCCTGGTTTTAAGGAAAAATTAAATCCCCTGCTCCTCTTCCCAGCCCGGCTGTCCAAGGTTAAAGGAATCCATGGGAATATTTTCCTTGTGATAAAACTTCCTGATCCAAGGCACATTTGGCTCTGGCTGGGCAAAGCTTTCCCTTGGAAAAACAATCCCAACACCTGATCCAAAAAAATGCCAGGGGACCGCCTTGCTAAAACCATTAGGAATCATTTGTGCCAATTTTTCGGTAATCTGGAGATTCCCAGGCAGCAAAAGAAGCGGCTTCACTTCCAGGAGTGCCCAGGTGGGGCTTCAGGATTTGGGAATGGGTGGGAAGTGCTGGGAATGAAGCAGCTTTGGAGGGGATTTGGATCCCTTTGGATGGGAGAGAAACAGGGATGGAGGTCCCAGGATATGGAGAGAGGAGGGAAATGGATCCCTGACTTGGATCCCGAATTTGCAGGATTTGAGACTGAGATGAAGAGAGAGAGGACTGGAAGATCCCAAAAAATCCCAAGCAGGATCCAAACTGGGATCAGACAAATGAGCAGAGCCCAAATCCAGCGGGAGCTGGGAAAATTCAGAGCCTGGATGCGAATTCTGGGGGCAGGAATGTCCTAAACTGTCCCAAAGCTGGGAGGTGACAGCCCTCAAGTGTCACCTCTGGTCCTAAACTGGCACCTCCTGGAATTGGGCTAGGATGGAAAATCGGCCAAAAAAGGGAGATTTTCATCAAATATCAAATCCCACGGATTTCCTCTCTTTTTAAGGCCATGCTGGGAATCCCAAAATCCACATTGATATCCAGAATTTGCTCCAGTTCAGCCCCATTTATTCCATGAACTCCCTGCACATTCCGCTCAGGGCAATGAAAAAGGAGATAAAAGGCACTGGGAATTTTTCATCCCGGTGAATTCCACAGCCAAAACCTCCTCAAGGTTCCCATATCCAACATTTTTCCCTCCTCTTTTATCAAATTCCCACGTGCCTTCACCTTTTTATCCCCCCAAAAAATCTCTCATCCTGGTAAAACCCTTTATCCAGCAGAAAGGAATAAATACAGGATATATTTTTCCCCAATAATCCCTGCCTTGATGAAAACCTGGGAATACCCAGGATAGGATTTACCAACCTGAGCTAAGCCCTCAGAGCTCCTCCTAAAAGTCTTTTCCTGCCCAGAGCAGCTAGAATTTATTCCATCCTCAAACCAGCACCTGAAATAAATTGGATCAGCCTTTTTTTGGGATTTCTTTCCCCCCTCCCACCCCTTTTTTTCCCATTAATTGGCCACTCAGGAGCACTGAGAAGGCTTTTGAGGAGGAATTTTTGCTGATGGGAATGCTGGGAGCAAGAGGAGCATCCAAAATAAGGCAGAAATTGTCCCAGACGGGTCCAGCTCCCAAATCCAGCTGTTTTGGAGGAAGAGGTCGAGGTTATCCTGTCCCTGCAGACTTAATCCCTCTAAAAATCCCTCTAAAAGCTGCCAGCAAATCCCCTTAAATCAGCTTTCCCTAACTTTCCTCAGCAGAAATCCCTGCGCTGAGTTCCTTGGCGCTCAGTTTATCCAAGGAATTGCTTTATCCCGAGGGATGCAGGAACAGCTGCAGCTTTTCCCTTCGCTCCTGCAATGGAGGCTCCTCCCTGGGCTTCCCGCTTTTCCAGTCAAATCCCACCTGCTCCTCTCGCTCATCATCCCCTCCTCTCTTCCCAGCGCTGGGTTTTGCTGGAAAATAAAAGTTCCTCGTGGGGAAAAGATCTGGGAATGTCACTTTTCCCTCCTTGTCCGGAGAAAGCAGGAATGCCAAAGGGAAGGGGGACACAGCAGCTTTATCCCGAGGCTCTAAAATCCTTTTGGATCCCTTTCCTTGCCCCTCCGGAGCCCATGGGGTAGGATGAGGATGTCCTCTGGAATTCCCATTCCCTGGCTGATGTCCCAGCCACGGAAGCAAACCCCAAATGTCCCTGGGGAGGTCCTGGTTGTCCTCGTTTATGGGCCTCGTTTTTGGGAATAACGGGGTCCTTTCTGTGCCACTTCCCTGGCAGCAGCTCCAGATTTGTTGGGATTGAGGGCAAGGAATGCTGGGGTCTGCTGGGAGAGCACCAGGAAATCGCTGGGAAGGGGAAAGGGGGTGCAGGAGAAAGAAGGGAAAAGGGAAAACATTGCAATTCTGGAATGGCTTGGGTTGGAAGGGACCTTAAGGATCATCCCATTCCCTGGGCAAGGACATTTTCCATTGTCCCAGGGTGTTCCAAGCCCCATCCAACCTGATCTTGGGCACTTCCAGGGATTGGGAATCCACGATTTGCGGTCGGCACATGGCATTTATCCAGGAGAACTGAGATTTACGGTGCCTTTCCAGGAACAGGAATTTAGGGACAACATTTGTCAACCCCAAAGGATTTCTTGTTTGGGACTCAAGGGGCTGAGCTATGGACAAGTCAACTTCCAAGCAAGGAGAAAATTCCCGTAATTTCCTCTCAAGCTGCCTTCCCAGAGGTCGGAGCATGGGGCTGGTGCAGAGGGATCAGCAGGGCTCGGAATTCTGTTCCTGGATCATAAACAACACCCACGGCATTCCATACTTCAGGAATGATTGATCCCAACTGAAATGTCTCAGGTATTCCCAGGAATCCCATCCTGCTCATCCTGGAGAAGTCCTCGTCTTCCTCAAGCCCAACTTCCCAAGCCAAAAGGGACCTGTGGAGGTGACCCCAAGTCTCCTGAAGAATCCCGTGCAGGATTTGGGATCACCTGCGGCCCCTCCATGGTCCTGCACCTCCCTGCTCCAGGGAAAAACCTGGAATATCCCTCAAGAGGCAGAACAACCTCAGGATTCACCTGGGAATTCTGAGTGATTTTGTCACACTGAACTCCAGACATTCAGATCCTGCACACCTTGGTGACTCCAAGCTCCCTGAGGAATTCCATCTGGGAATGTGAAAAGCAGCTCCAGCCTTCCTGCCTCAGTCTCCCACAGGGCCAGCAAAGCTTCTCCCCTTTCCCTGCCTTATCCCTTTGGACTATCCCAAAGTTTTTGGTCCATCTGCCTCAGGAGGAAGGGAGGAAAAGATGGATTTGGGAGCAATGAGCTGGAGAAGCAGGAAATCCTCTTCCTCTGGGATCAGAGGGAGCTCTGCCTGCACCAGGAATGGGAAAAGAGCTCCTGCTCCCAAATTCCAGCCTTCCCAAGGGCAAATTATCCAAAGGTTTGACTGAAATCCCAATGCAGCTGCTCCAGGCCATGCTGGGATTGATTACTTTTCTTCCCTTATTTTTCCCCCCCCATTTTCCTGGTTTTTGCTCCTTCTAAAACACCAACCCCTCACCTTCCAGCAGCCCTGACCAGGAATCAACACAGGATCACTCCGTGGCCTCGGGCAGCCCGGGAATTTTGGGAGAGAGGCAGAATCTTGGCATGACTTCCCTGCTGCAGCTTGGGAACCTGGGACAGCACAAATCCCTCAGGTCAGGATAACCTGCTCCTTCCCCTGGAGCATTTGTTCAGACATCCAGCTGCCTCCTAATCCCAGCAATTCCCTTTTCCAGAGGCACAGACCTGGAGCAGCCCTCCCTTCTCCCACCGAGCCGGGAGCAAAACTCCCCCTTTCCCATCCTTGGCGTCCCTAAAGGGGCTCGGGGGATGCTCCCAAGAGATTCCTGCAGGAATGGACAATCCCACATCCCTCCCCGCTGCCCCAGCAGGAATTTGGGATTGACTGCTGCCAGGTCACGTCCGCTGGTGGGATTGGGAGACGCGGAATCCGCGCCCTGGGAATGCCGTGCCAAGGCCGTGGGGCAGCTCCGGGCCGGGAGCCACAGCCGGGAGCAGGGAAACCTCGGAGAGCTCCCGGTGCCAACAGCTGCTCCCTCGGGATCATCCACGGATCATCCCCACCGCCAGGACTGAGGGCACGTCCCAGGAGACGCTGGGGACACGTCCCAGCATGGATTGGGCAGGGAATTGTCCCCCAGGATGGGAGCTGCCGTGGTGGGGGTGGGGCTGTGCCCATCCGTTCACACCAATGAGCTCCGTATCCCGGAAATTTGGAGGTCAGGGCAGGAAAGGAAGGATTTCCAGAGTGGGAAGGGGCCCCTCCTGGCCTGGATGTCCCCCCAACAGCAGAGGATGCTCCCTGGCCGAGGTTGGAGCATCGCAGCAGCCACGGGAAGGATCCTGGTCCTGGATCTTATCCCTGCCATGTGCAGGGAATCTTGTTTGGGAAGGGGCCTGTGGGTTTGCATCAGAGAATCCGAACATCCGGCACCAGCATGGGATGGTTTGGGTTGGAAAGGACCTCAGGGATCATCCAGTTCCATCCCTGCTGTGGGCAGGGACAATTCCCATTGTCCCAGGGTGCTCCGAGCCCCGTCCAACCTGTCCTTGGACATTTCATGTCTCTTCAGATTCCCCCTCTGACTCCAGCTCCTGGTTTCCATCCCTCTCTTGGAATAACAAATTCCTCAGTCTGGTCAACCCCTGAGGGTTTCTTATTTTTGCCTCCCTGTTGGATTTGCTTGGAAAATCCCCTGGATGTTTCCCTGTGGGACACGAGGCTGCAGGTGGTGATGCCTTTGCTCCGTGAGTCAGCGCTGCCCCGATCCTGCAGCGACCCAAATTCCAGGGGACACTGCTGGCCCAGACTCTCCATAAACACAGGGAAAACCAGGCTTAGACAGGTCTCCATGAAAAACATGGAATAAACCAGTGGGGTGAGGGACATTATCAGGGGAATAACACATCCCACTGCATAATCATGGAATGAGGGAATGGTTTGGGTTGGAAAGGACCTTAAGGATGATCCCAGTCCATCCCTGCCATGGCAGGGACACCTCCCACTGTCCCAGGCTGCTCCAAATGTCCAACCTGGCCTTAGACATTTCCAGGGATCCAGGGGCAGCTACAGCTTCCTTGGGAATTCCATCCCAGCTCCTCACCACCCTCTCAGCCAGGAATTCCTTACCAGTATCCCACCTAACCCTTCCTCTATTCCCTCCACACTTGCCTTCCCAATTGCAACAGCGTTTGGAATAATATAAAATAGCCCAGACAAGTCCAAATGGCCCAAATCCTTTTTAAAATCCCATTTTGGCAGGATCCAGCTGATCCGTGCAGATCCCACCGGAACTGGGCACCTCGGGCTGTGTCCGTGCCAGTCCAGATATGGTCAAAATATCCGGGATTTATATTCCTGAGGGGATGAGTTATGGCTGGGGAACCCCTCTGGCTCTGGAGCAGCACCCAAACCCTTGGGCTGCCCCATCCCTTCATCCCAGATTATTCCTAGGCACGGCCTAAACCCCATCCCTGCTGTGCTGCTGGGCCGGAGCCATGCGCCACCAGAGGAGTTTGATCCCGAGCGAAATCCCGAGCGGATCCAGGCGGTGTTTGGATTGTTGGAGCCGCCGGTGCCTGCCGTGCCAGGAGTGATTTATCTCCTCCTAACCCAGACACGTAAACAGGGCCATGAATCATGCCTTAAACCATTCCCTAAAAGTGCCTCTTTTCCCTGGGAGGCCGTAAAGGGAGCCCGGGATGNATCCCGAGCGGATCCAGGCAGTGTTTGGTTTGTTGGAGCAGCACCCAGACCCATTGGGGCTGCCCCATTCCTTCATCCCAGATTATTCCTAGGCACGGCCTAAGCCCTGTCCCTGCTGTGCCGCTGGGCCGGGGCCACGCGCCACCAGAGGAGTTTGATCCCGAGCGAAATCCCGAGCGGATCCAGGCGGTGTTTGGATTGTTGGAGCCGCCGGTGCCTGCCGTGCCAGGAGTGATTTATCTCCTCCTAACCCAGACACGTAAACAGGGCCATGAATCATGCCTTAAACCATTCCCTAAAAGTGCCTCTTTTCCCTGGGAGGCCGTAAAGGGAGCCCGGGATGAGCTCACAGGGAGCGGCTCCGCCATCCAAAGGGACCCGCTCGCCTTCCTCCTCCTCCTCCTCCTCCTCCTCTGCACCCTCTGCACGGGCCTTTCCCAGAACTCCAGCTCTCCATGCCAATCCCTGGCTTTTCCCTGTTAACCCGGGCTTTATAAAGTTAACAGCCCGGCTTAGGCAGGGACAGATGTTCCTGATAAGCCGCAGCCTCCTTAAAAGTGTCGCAACCGAGTTTTGCTTCCAAGTGCTCCCTGCCCGAGCCAGAGCTTTGTGGTGGGGAATCATGGATCACCTGGCTGGAGCTGGGATTTATTTCCTGCTGCTGCTGCTGCTTTCCCTAAAAAAGCCGCTTATTAATCACCAGCTTCTCCTGCAAGTGGTGGGGACCCCCCACTTGAGATTCCATCACCTTTTCCAGGATGAAGGATGTGCTGATCCCTCCAGCCCAGCCAAAATTCCCGGCCACCCGTGACCTTTTCAGCACGGACAAAGGCAGATCCTCATGATTTATGAGAAGGAAAAAAAAAAAACAACAAACCCAACAACCCCACACTAAAAATATCTCCCTGTGTTTCACCGTCCCAGCTGGACGCTTTTCCAGAAATTCCCTTTGGATTCCAAAACAAGGCCAGTGCCCATCCACAAGCCCGTAAAACAAGTAATGAGTTTTTGTCTGGATGAAAACAGACTTTTTTGGGATGAGGTTGGTGCAGGGATTCCAACAAACAGTGCTCACATCCTGCTTTGGAGGCTCCACCTGGCTGCCAACAAGAAACAGAGGGGGAAAAAATTCCATTGGAATCACACGGGGATGTCGAGGAGCTGTGAGAAGGTGAGACTGGAGCAGGACTCATGGGATGCCCCATCCCTGGAAGTCTCCAAGGATAAGGCTTGGATCAACCCATGGAGTTGGAGATGGTGTTCAAGGTCCCTCCCGACTCAAACCCACCTGGAATTTTGTGACTCTGGGATCAGGATCACATGGAAATACTGGGAAAGGAAACCTGATCCAAGCAGGTGCCTCCTGCACTTTTCCCCTGCAGGTGAACTGGGATTTTCCATCAGAAAACAAAAGAAGGAAAACTCTGGAAATCAGAAGCCAAAGGGATAAGTTTTTGTGGCTCTGGAAATCTCCCAGTTCTGCCATCAGGGAATATTCTTAATTGTGGCTATTCCTGACTGGGATTTTTGGACACAGCTGTAAAGATGCTGCCAGGAGCTCTGGGTGTATGCTGGAAAAGGCCGTTCCCTATTTTTCTTTTTTCTTTTGGGAAACAAGATGGATTTAATTTATCCCCACCAGCCTAAGACCTGGTTCTTTCTGGGTGTGGCTTAAGTGTCCCTTCCCTGAGCTGAGCTTTCCCAGCCAGCCCCACGTGACCACCCCACAATTTTGGGGTCACCTTGTTCCCTAGGAGCCCCTCCTGCACTGCCCATCCACAACACCCTGTGATCCCAACTTCCCACCTCTGTCCGTGTTGTTTGGACTTTAGGCCGGACTATCCCGGCTCTGACACCAAAGCTGAGGCCACCTGGTCCCTGCTGGGCTTGGTTCATCCCGCTTTTCTCAGACATCAGGGATACCCTGGCAATGGGATTTCTCCCCAGGGCTGTTCCATCGCTGGGAGGGGAATCCTTCCAGCCGCTTCCCACTGCACATCTGGGGGTGTCCCTCAATCCATTGGTCATTCCCAGAACAAGCTGAACCCGATTTAGTCACCTCAGGCCTGGCTGTCCCACATCAGGGGATTATGGAATGGTTTGGGATGGAAGGGAACTTAAGGATCACCCATTCCCATCCCATTCCATGGGCAGGGACACCTCCCACTGTCCCAGGTGCTCCAAGCCCCAATGTCCAACCTGGCCTTGGGCACTTCCAGGGATCCAGGAGCAGCCACAGCTTCTCTGGGAATTCCATCCCAGCTCCTCCCCACCCTGCCAGCCAGGAATTCCTTTCCCAAATCCAATCTCAACGCGCTCTCCTTCATCTTAAAACCAAGGAAAAAAGGATATTTAAGCCTCACATTCCCAAGTCCGGTTTGGGGTTATCCAAACCCAAGCAATTCTGGGGCTCATAAAATCCCAACATCCATCGACATCTTCCCTCTGTGCTCCTCATCCCGGAGCTGGGAAATGCAGGGCTGCATTTTTTCCCCCCATCCCGTGGTGCTATTTTCCAATCCCCTTTCACAGCGGGAATGGCGCAAATTCTCCCAGCATCGCCAGCGCCTCCGAGACACGGCAAAAAGACCTGGAATTCGGGCGGGTGGAAATCGAGCCGCCGCGCTGACGTCAGCCGGGGAAGGATCCCTTACCGAGAGCCCACCCCAGAACCCCGCAGCCACAATCCAGGGTTTGTATCCAGGAATATCCCGGCGGATCCGGCCCTCGGCACGTGCGGATATCGCGTTACCGGTGCCCCAGTTAGAAACGCTTGGAGCAGCACCGGGAATTTCGGGGCATACCCAGGCCCGTGACTTTGGGAGGATGAATTTACTCCTGTCTGGGCCTTAAATTTAGCACAGACTCCTCTCCATCTGAGAAAAAAAAAATGGATTGGATGCCTCCCGAAAAAGAGACGGGGACCTCATCCGTGAGAAATGGGCTTTGTTCTGGAATAACGGCGGGAATTCCGTCTGGAGTTTTGTATCTCGGAATAGTTCACGCCAACAGATCCGTGAGTAAACAATGGATGCAGGGAATTCCAGTTTATCCCAAGCTGGACTCTGGAGGCCTCACTGGGTAACAAAACCCAGGGCAAGTTTGAATTTTAAGCTCTCAAGGTCACCAACGCTTCCATTTCTCTCCCCTCACTCCTGGGGGATTTTCCAGACTCTGACCAGCTTTGATACCTCAGCTAAAAATCAGATTGATTCCAAGTTTTCCAATATGTTCCAAGCTTTTGGAAAGTTGGAGTTGCGAGGGAAGATCACGGCACGGTCGGGGTTGGAAGGGACCTTGAGGATGATCCATCTCCAACCCCAGATGTCCACGGGCACAGAAAGAAATAAATCCACTTTCTTTAGGGAATCCAATTAAAAAAATTCCAATTTCTGACTGATTAAAGATGCCTCAAGATTCCGGTTTCTATTCAGGAGCTGGAGTTTGGAAAATAAACACGGATGGAGGAGAGGGAGGGATGTTACACCACACATTTTCACAATGGACTTTCTTCCATATCTCCCAAAATGTGGGATTTGGCCCCTTCAGGAGCCAGGAATGGGGTCGGAAAAGCCCAGCTGGGCTCAGCTGAGCCAGGGCCTGTTTTCCTTGGGAGAATTCCCACTGCTGTCCCATGTCATCACCACGGGATGCGGGGCCCTGCAGCCACGGCCTCCCGACTCCCACAGCGGCTGTTCCCGGCGGGAGACGGATCCCAACGGGAAGTAACGAGCACGGAGAGAGGGCTTGGAAAAGAGAAGGGGAAATGTGGAGTCGGTGACCCCGAAACAAAGAGCTGCGGTGGGAAACCACCTCTGTTAACGCAGCCCCAGACAGCCTCCAAAGGGCTTTAGTCCCGAGCCTTGCTCTAAGCCAGGCTTAGGGAAGCAGATGGAGGAGGGATGAACGGAAAAGGCGGGAGGGGAGGGAGCTGAGGTTTCCCGGGACACAGGAGCTGGCTCAAGGTCCTGGTGGGTTCACAGCAGACCTGAGGGAAGCCCCTCCAGCCCTGGGCACAAACTGATCCCTTCCAATGGAAATTCTGATGGAAAACCGATAGCGGCATTCCCTCTAGGAAAACTGATGGATCCAAGAACACTTTGCTTCCCCACACCAAATGTGATGGGATTCAATCCATGTGGATGGATTTGGGCTTCTCCTGGAGGTTCCCAGCCAGGAGATCACAGCTCCTCACGGCTTCAGCCCATCCAGGGGGAATTCCTGCGGATAAGGAGCTGCTCCCTCTGCCAGGAGAAATCTTGAGGCACTTGGGAAGAGTTTCTGGACAACTGGAAATGGCAGAAAAGCGATTCTGGAGTTCTGGGGATGTGGGGGGAATTTTGGATCACGGTGTGCAGCACATCCACAGGAGGTGCAGATGTGTGCTCCAACGCCCCGAGGAACCAGGCAGGATTTCCTGGCTGGGAACACAATATTCCAGAATAAATTGTGCTTTGGGCTTGAATTCCAAGCCGTGGAGATCCAGGGGTTTGGTTTCCTTCCCAAAACGCCGCGGCCACCACAGCTCCGGCTGCTCTGATCTCACCTCGCCTCCCACAGCACCGAAATCGGGAGCAGAGTTTGTGGCAGCCCCTGCTCACCACGGAGGGCAGGGATGGGCTCTGTGGGATGAGTCAGCCCATCCCAAGCCACGGCTCCTCTTGGAAAAGCCCACACTGGCTGCTGAGAAAAGCTGGATTTGAGCTGGGCTTGAGAAGTTGTGGCTGTCTCATCCCTGGGATTGATCAAAGCCCGGCTGGACGGGGTTTGGAGCAGCCTGGGATAGTGGGAGGTGTCCCTGCCCTTGGAATGGGGTGGAATTCCTGAATAAAATTCCTGACTAAAAACCAGAATCCTGAGGAGTCTTTAATCAATCCAAAATTGGCATTTTAAAATTTAATTCCCTAACGAGATTGGATTTATTTCGTTAAGGTCCCTTCCAACCCAAATCATTCTGGGATTCTACAAATCCCGATGGATTTCTCCCTAAGGGCAGGTGTGAACCTTCCTCTTCATCTTTCTGCTGGAATTTGGGGTCGAAATCCAGAATTTCTAGAAGAACACTGACAAAATCATGCCTGGCCAGTTCAGCCCCTCCCCACTGGAGCGAGGGAAAGCAGCCTGGAATCCCTGCCTGGATTAGGGAGGAATCCTCAGGGACACTCCGGAGGCATCCGCACGTTTTGGGTTCGGCTTTTCTCACGACAACTTCCCAGCCTGTGTCCCAAATAAACCCGACTGCTCCTTCTGCACCTCTGCCAGGCCCGGATCCTGCTTTTCCACACCTTTTCCAGGGGTTTCTGAATGAGAGGATTCCCAGTGCCATCCCCATGTGCTGTCCTGAATTCCAGCCCTTCCCTGTCCCCCCACGGCATCTCCTGGGGAGCTCCAAAGGTTCCCTGGACTTGGAATGTTGGTCCTGGCAGGGATTTGGAGGATTGAGCTGCCCTGGTGGGATTTTATTCCAAAGGCTGCCTTTGGTTCTCCTGTGCCAGGACAGAGCTGCGAGGGTCTCGCTGGATTCTGGGAATATTTCCTGTGGAATCAGAGGAATTCCAGCCCAAAGCTGATCCCTAAGCTTTAAAGGACAACATCTCCTGGAACTGCAGGAGCAGCAGGAGCAAAAAGTCCAAGGCTGAGATAATCCTGGTTTTCTTGGGAAAGAGGGAGAACTGGCATTTGGGAGCCACAATTCCATCCCCAGACAGTGATCCCATCCCATCCCGAGCAGCCCCAGGCAGTGGAAGGGACTGGCTGGAGGCAGGAAATAGGGTGGGAAGGAAAATTTTGGTGGGAGAGGAGAGGAGAGGAGAGGAGAGCAGGGATGAAGAAACCTGGGAGAAGGGAGCAGAGCCATAAAGCTGGGAAAGGGATGAATTCAAAGTTCAGTGGATCCCTTGCAGCTCGGGAGAAAATTTTAGGAACCAGAATCTCTCCTCTGACACAGATTCATGGGATGAACGTGAGCATTTTCCAACTCCCTGGAATAAAACCAGCCCTGTGGCTGGAACGGAGGAGATTTGGGAATCCAAATCAGGAACAGGGAATGAGGTGAATCAAGAGAGGGAGCAGCCAAATAAACAAGGAAAGTTCAGGACTGGGTTTGACCCCACGCCCTGACTCCGGAGTATCCCGATGTCCCGGGAAGGCAAAGGATCCGTCTGGGCTGCAGCCCAAACCCTGCACTTTTCCCAGTTGGAAAGGGATAGATGCTGTCCCTTTTCCACTCCCTGGTTTTACAACAGTTTGGAATTAGGCTGATGAGGAGTTTCCTTGCCAGCTCCGTCTATCTTGGGCTAATTGCAGAGAGAAACTTGTGGGGAAATTAAGCTAATTGTGGGAGAAAACCTATGGAACCACAGCATTCCTGCTCCGGGATAATTACAGAGACCCTGCTAATTGTGGGAGAAAAACCACAGCATTCCTGCTCTGGAATTCCAGAGGGAATTGCATGGGGGAATCCACGCTCCTGCTGATCCCATCTCTCCCCTCCCTGGGTGGTTCTGCTCCTGAAAGGATCAGGGAAGGAGAAGGGGCCAGGCAGGAATCATCATTCCAGGCTCTGGAGAAGAGCCACGGGGCTGAGCCTGGCTAAGGGAATGCACAACAAAGAGCTGGAGGAGGAGAATCCATGGACTTGGGGAAGGCAAGGCAAAGTGAGGAACAGCAGGGCTGGCTCTCCTCGGTGGAGAAGGGATTGGGAATGTTCTGGGTTCTGTGCTGGGATGGGGCTTGGAGCAGACTGGGATAGTGGGAGCTGTCCCTGCCCGTGGCACGGGGGTGGGATGGGATGGGCTTTAAAGTCCTTCCATCCCAAATCATTCCGGGATTCCATGGAACTCGGAACAGGGCTTCACTCTGGAAACAGGACACAGGGAGCTCCCACTAAATGATCCCGGAGCAGAGGGATGGCTGGGAAACAGCGGGAGCCTTCCCGAAATCCCTGGAGATGGGGCCCTGAAATGACAGCAGGGGCAAGAGAAGGGAACAACTCCCAACAATTCTATTATTCCTTTTCCCAAGCACTTGGGAATATCCTCTGTGGAATTAGGGCCTTGGGCTGGACGGACTTTTCATGGAATCACAGAATTTGAGACCGGTTTGGGTTGGAAGAGACCTTAAAGCTCATCTTGTTCCAGGGACATTTCCATTATCCCAGGCTGCTCCCAGCCCTGTCCAACCTGCCTTGGGCACTTCCAGGGATCCAGGGGCAGCCACAGCTGCTCTGGGAATTCCATCCCAGCCCCTCCCCACCCTCCCAGCCAGGAATTCCTTCCCAATATCCCACATAAATCTCCCCTTTTCCAGTTTGAAGCTGCTGCTCCTTGTCCTGTCCCTGCAGGGCGATCCCTCCTGGGTCAGCTCCAGGACCATTCCCAAGGATTTCCCCAGGCTTGGCTCCCTCCACATCCCCCCAGTTCATCCCAGAGCCTGGAGATGCTCCCGGTGGTCCAGAGCTGCTCGGGACACCCCGGGATGTCACCAGCTGTGCTCCTTCTCCCTTTGGAGAAGAGGCCATTCCCGCACAGCAGAGGGGTGCAGGAATTTTCCGGGATGCAGGAATTTTCCGGGCTGCAGCCAACTCAGCGGGAAGCTCCGAGACATTTGCTGCCATCTACGGCCAATCCCAAATAGTGCAAAAGCCGGGAGAGACCCGGCTCTGGCTCCAGGTTGGATTTTCCTGGGCGCTGGGATGCTCGGAGAAGGCTGGGAACGGGGAATGGGGGAGCAGGGAGGAGCTGTCTGCAAAGGAATTCCTAGGAATCCTTTTCCATGGAAAACTTCAGTCCCGGGATCCACAGGACACTCAGAGCCCACCAGGAAGGGGTGTAAAGTGCAGAGATGGGAGAGGAATTTCCCGGGATAATCTGGGATTGGGAATGATTCTGCACAGCTGCTCCAGAGGGGACACACCTGAGAGGCTTTGGAAAGCATTCCTGCCCTTTTCCTTCCCCCTCCTTTCCTTTTTCCCTGTTTCTCCAGAGCAGATGCTTGGAAAATTCCCAGTCCTGATGCTGTTTCCCCAGCATTTCCCTGGGAATTTGAATCTCCCCGTCCTGACCCAAATTGTGGGAGCAAGTGCTGCGTGAGCACCGGGATTTGAGCGCCGGGGATTTGGGATGGGAGCACCGGGATTTGGGATCTGAGCGCCGGAATTTGGGATTTGAACACGGGGGATTTGGGATGGGAACACCAGGATTTGGGATATAAACACCAGAGATTTGGGATGGGAGCACCGGGGATTTGGGATTTGAACACCGGGAGTCTGGGATTTGAGCACCGGGGATTTGGGATGGGAGCACCGGGATTTGGGATGGGAACACCGGGGATTTGGGATTTGAGCACGGGGATTTGGGATATGAGCACCGGGGATTTGGGATGGGAGCACCGGGATTTGGGATGGGAACACCGGGATTTGGGATGGGAACACCAGGATTTGGGATGGGAACACCGGGGATTTGGGATTTGAACACGGGGGATTTGGGATTTGAGCACCGGGATTTGGGATTTGAGCACGGATATTTGGGATATGAGCACCGGGGATCTGGGATGGGAACACCGGGATTTGGGAGCCGCGCAGGGAGCGGGCGGTGCTTCCCTCCCCCGCTCCCGGTGAGGCAGGAGCGCATTCCCGGGAATCCCGAGCGCCGCTGTTTGTCCTGGCAGGATCCCGAGGCCCTGGAGCCGCTTCCCGAGCTCTGGATCGGGGATCCCCCTCTGGATGCTCCTTCCAAGGGAGGTGGGAGGTCCTTTCCAGAAAAACCTGAACCTTCCCAGGAGAAGGCCAGGAAAAGGGATTTGGGATCCTGGGAAATCCCAGCAGCGCCGGGACAGCAAAGGACCCGGGCCGGTCCCTTTTCCCTCTCCAAATCCAGGTCCCTGAGACCCTCTGATTTCTGGGAGAATCCCGTGGGAAACACAGAACGGAGCTCCAGCTCTGGCTGGGACACTCTGGTGTGGGATTGCTCTTCAATCCCAGAAATCCGGGAAAACAGAGTGGGATTGGGTGGCAGGAAGAGAGCCCGGAGCAGGGAAATGTCCCATCCCTCCAGCTTCCATGGAAAAGGCTGGATCAAGGATCAGCTCTATGGAGAGACCGGCTCCTCCTCAGCTGATCCCTGAACCCTCTTCCCATGGAAAATTCCCGCCTATTCCCGCTCCTGCTGGGGTGATCTTGGCAAGTCCAGCCCCAAACCAGCCCTGGGATGTTTCCCGGGATACAAATCCTAAAGGAACCAAAGGAAGGTTTTTGGATTCCCTCTCCCTGCTCCCGAGTTATCCCGAGGTATCCACGTTTTTCGCTATCCCGAGGTATCCAGGTTTTTAACTCGGCTCAGTTCTTTATTCCAAGGGGAAAAAAATGTGGGATGTCGAGTCCGGGAAGTCAAACGGAGCTCAGGCACAGCAGGGAAAATCCCTGATCCAGCAGGATGTGTCCGGATCCCACATGGAATTCCGAACACAACAATTCCTTTGGGAAAAGGAATGGATGCCCAAGACTCCCCTGGTAAATCCAGGAATCAGCTTCCTCCATCCCATCCCCCCCAGCCTGCCCTGGTCATTCCAGCTCTGCAGGAATTCTGGGAAAGCTGGAAAACTTCTGGATGCGAGACCCTGCGGATGCTAAAATTTTATGGGAACGGATTCAGGAACAAAGAACCAAAAAATCCCAGTCAGGTCCCGAATTCCGTGGGAATTCAAGCCTAGGCCAGGAAATCCCCGGACTTTGGATTTGGAAAGGAAGTTTTCCGTTCTCCTTGACCCGGGATTTGTTTCCAAAGCTCTTGGCCGCCTACAGAGAGGAGTTTTCCCTCTCTGGAGACACGGAGCGGAAATATTTGGAATATTTCATGGAGCAGGGCTGGGAATTGTGGCATTTTCCGGGTGTTCTGGGGGCTGCTGCTCTGAAAACTCTGGGATTTCCTTCTTCCCTGAAAGAGCAAAGCGTTGGAAAAGCTGCCCAGGGAAATGATGGAATTTCTGTCTCTGGAATTGTTCAGCAAAGCTGGATACTCATGGAATCGTGGAATGGTTGGGGTGGGAAGGGAGCTTAAGGATCATTTAATTCCATCTTCCCCTATCCCAGGGTGCTCCAGCCTTTCCTAGGACGCTTCCAGGGATTTGGCTGATGGATCTGTGGGATGAGGTTCCTGTGGGAAGGTTCCTGCTCAAGGAAAACTTTTCCCGGGGGGTTGGGATGGGGATTTCAGCAGGGAACTGGAGCAGCCTCCTGGAATTGTGTCATTCCCTCCACTTCCCTCTTCTCTCTGTCCTTCCAGCCCTTGGAAAACCCATGGAGCTGATCAGTGCTCCTCATAAATATCTCCCAAATTCCCTAAAAGTAAATAACTCCTGAATTCCCTAAAAATGAATACATCCTAAATTCCCTAAAGAGAAATACCTCATAATTCCCTAAAAAATAAATATCTCCTAAATTCCCCAAAAATTAATATATCCCAAATTCCCTAAAAATAAGTACCTCACAAATTCCCTAAAGAGAAATACCTCATAATTCCCTAAATATAAATATCTCACAAATTCCCTAAAAATGAATATCTCACAAATTCTCTAAAAATTAATATCTTCTGAATTCCCTAAAAATGAATATATCCTGAATTCCCTAAAAATGAATATATCCTGAATTCCCTAAAAATAAGTATCTCACAAATTCCCTAAAGAGAAATATCTCATAATTCCCTAAAAACAAATATCTCATAATTCCTTAAAAACAAATATCTCATAATTCCCTAAAAACAAATATCTCAAAATTCCCTAAAAATAAATATATCCTGAATTCCCTAAAAATGAATATATCCTGAATTCCCCAAAAATAAATATCTCCCAAATTCCTTAAAGAGAAATACATCATAATTCCCTAAAAACAAATATCTCAAAATTCCCTAAAAATAAATATCTCACAAACTCCCTAAAAATAAAACCTCACAAATTCCCTAAAAATGAATATATCTTGAATTCCTTAAAGAGAAATACCTCATAATTCCCTAAAAATAAGTACCTCACAAATTCCCTAAAATGAGCATCCCACCAGCTCCCTAAAAATGCACCAAGGACACTCCAAGCCACAGAATCCCAGTGCTGATGGGATCGGAAAACGGTGCTGGGATATCCCAGATTCCCAAAGTGAAATGAAATTAAAAATGGATCAGCTCTGGCTCCTGGGAATTCCAGGAAAAGCAGCATCCCAGCATTCCTGGATAGAACGGCAGGAAGGAGAAATAATATCCACTAAAAAGAGGGAAAGAGGAGTGGGAGCCTGAACTGAGTTGGAAAAATCCCTTGGTTGCGCTTTCCATGTGTTTATTTTGGAGAGATGGAGCACGGGATTATCCGGATCCATAACTGGGCATATTCCCAAAAAACGCCGGTGCCCGAGGGAGCAGAACTGGCACCAGTTTGGGCGGGCTTGGTTCTCCCTCTGGAGATTCCCATCCAGGAGATTCCAGATTTATTCCAGTGGAAATGGCCCAGAGTTTCCAGGAACTCCTGGATTTTGGGGCTCTGGAATGGCAGCACCTTCAGAGGGCACATCCATGGAGATGTCCGGAAAATATGGATCAACCACCTGGAAATCAGGTCCAGAGTCAGAGGACACGAAATTCCTCTTGGAATTCCCAGAATTCCTCATGGAATTTCCAGAATTCCTCGTGGAAAACGAGCCCAACCAGAGGCTGAGCCAGGTCCCAGCTCTGTCCGTGCTCCCAATTCCCACATTCCTGTGCTCTGCTGGGATATTACGGAATCGAGCCTGCACATCCATGTGGATGTCTGGAAAATATGGATCGACCAGCTGGAAATCAGCTCTGGACTCAGAGAACACAGGTTTCCTCATGGAATTCCCAGATTTCCTCACGGAAAATGATCCACCAACAGAGGTGGAGCCAGGTCCCTGCTCCCACATTCCCACATTCCCACATTCCCACATTCCCGTGCTCTCTGGGACAGTATGGAATCCCGGGATCATTCCTATTGGATGATCCCGTAGGATCATGGAGTCCAGCACTGCCAAGGCCGCCCCCCCGTGTCCCCAGATCCCACATCCCTGCTTTAAAATCCTGCTGGGATCAGGATTCCACCTCTTCCATGGACAGCCTGTGCCAGGCCTGGACATTCCCTTTGGGAAAAGCTTTTCCCTGTTATCCCAATCTCCACCTGTCCTGGCACAGCTTGAGGATGTTCCCTATTATCCTGCCCCCATTCCTTGGGAGCAGAGCCTGACCGTTCCCGCCTGGAAAACCAGAAGGTGAAGCAGATCTGAAGGTCCTTAAAATCCCAGAAATACGGAAAACCCCGGGAATATTCCAGGGAAAGCCTTGCCTGGCCTGCATTAGGAGCTTTGCAGGGCTCTGGTGATGGAAAGCAGCTGGAGCTGGGTCATTCCCATGAAAAACCATCCGGGATGAGCCAAGCCTCGCACGTGGGGCCGGGAATATTGGGAATGCGCTCCAGGAATTCCACCCTCCTCGGGTCACTGAGGGGTGTCCTCTGCATCCTTGGAATGCTGGAAGTGCCCGGCAGCTCCGGGCTGGGAATTTGCGATCCCACAGAGCTGAGGCAGCTCTGGGCAGTGCAATTCCATGGTTAAAACTCCGGGAGTTACAAAACAAAGGAAAAGCGTCCCGGCTGCAGGGGAAGCGCTTTTGTTCCGCTTGGGAAAGGGAGGATTTGCTGACAGCCCCGGGATCTCCTTCCAGCCAGGAACACTCAGAGAATCCCACAAAACGTCTCATCCCAGGAGATCCTGCATCCAGCGCTTCCCTGTCCTCGAGGGTTGTCCCTCTGGGATGGAGACATCAGCTCGTCCCACCCTCCAGGCATCCCCAGCCTCTGGAAAACATTCCCGGGTTTATCCAGGATTGTGCCCTGCTCTCCTTCCTCGGAGCACAGGGAATTGCTTGGGAGATCCCGATCGCTTTTCCTTAGAATCCCGGAATTATTTAGGTGGGAAAAGCCCCTTGATCGAGCCCAGCTCTGCCAAGGCCACCCCTGCCCGTGTCCCCAAGTGCCACATCCACACATCCACAGGGCTTTTAAATCCCTGCAGGAATGGGGACTCCACCCCTGCCCTGGGCAGCTGGGCCAGGACTGGACAACCAATTCCAGGAAGGAATTTTCCTGATGTCCCACCTGGAGCTTCCCCTGGGGCCGTTCCCTCTCCTCCTGTCCCTGTTCCCGGGAGCAGAGCCCGACCCCCCCGGCTGTCCCCTCCTGGCAGGAGCTGTGCAGAGCCACAAGGTCCCCCCTGAGCCTCCTTTGCTCCAGGAATATCCTTCATCCTCCTTTTCTGGGAATTTTCCTTCGGGCAGGAGGTAAAACCGGGCTGGGGGGTTTGGGATAATCCTGGCACTGCTGAGCTGTTGGAAACACGGATCTGTGGGAAGCACTGAGCCCGTTCTAATTAAACCCAGGATCAACTCTGCTTTAATTACTTTGATGAGGTTCTGGAGCTGAGACCCCCCGTGAGAACCAATCCCTCCCTTCCCAAGATTCCAGCCCCGCCATCCTCCCAGGAATCTTCTGACTTTTAACCCAATTTCCTTCCCAGCAACCTGAGGTCATCCCAGCCAATCCCTGAGGGACTGAGGAAGAGTTTTCCCCTCTCCTTTCATGTGTTGGGAATCGGGATCATGTGTCCCCTTGATCTCCTCCGGCCCAGACGTCTCCCTGTCTCCCTTCTCCCGGGTCATGGATCACGAGATCCCGGTGCTCTGGGGCCACCTCAGGACACAGCCGGGTGGCCTTGGCCACAAGGATTTGATGGCAGCCAAAGAATCCCGGGATTCTCCAAGTCTGCACCAACAGCACAAATTTCCCCGGTGCTCCAGATGGAAGGAGCGAGGTCTCGCCTTGGAATCCGGGTGGAAAAACCAAAGGATCTGGGATTTTCCAGCCTTGGATGTTCTCAGGGGGGTTTAAAGGTGACTTCTGGAGGGGTTTCTCCAACAATTCTCCCCTACCTCTGGTCATAGAGGGATTTATGGGAAAGAAATCCGGGGGTGGAATGTGCATCTGGATGTTAAACCACGGCCTGAGGGAGGGATGTTGGATCCAAAAAAACAAAACCCGGGAGCTGCCTCTCCTGAATATTCCACAGATTTTCCATGGGAAATCAGAGGAACCAGGAGAGAATTTGGGATGAAACAAACCCAATCCCAGCTTTTTGGCTGACTAGGAGTGTGAAACAATATCCAGGAGCAGTCTGGTGCAGGGAAAATGGGGATTTTTGGGAGGGATATTCGATCCAAGGACTGCTGGAGGGAGGGATGTTGGATCCAAAGGGAACCGGGAGCTGCCTCTCCTGAATATTCCACAGATTTTCCATGGGAAATCAGAGGAACCAGGAGAGAATTTGGGATGAAACAAACCCAATCCCAGCTTTTTGGCTGACTAGGAGTGTGAAACAATATCCAGGAGCAGTCTGAGGAGAGGGAAAATGGGGATTTTTGGGAGGGATATTCGATCCAAGGACTGCTGGAGGGAGGGATGTTGGATCCAAAGGGAACCGGGAGCTGCCTCTCCTGAATATTCCACAGGTTTTCCATGGGAAATCAGGGGAACCAGGAGAGAATTTGGGATGAAACAAACCCAAACCCAGCTTTTCCTGCTCAGCCTGAAACCATATCCACGAGCACTCTGGTGCGGGGGGAAAAGGGAAAATGGGAATTTTTGTGTGGCTGCGGAAGCCACGGCGCTGCCGGGTCCAGTTCCTGTCCTAATGATCCCTCAGATCCATTAACTGGGATTCCTTCCTCCCCCTCCTTCCCTTCCTGGCAGCTGAGACAAGCAGGGAGCAGAAAGCTTCCCTGGCCAGGCTCCATCCAGCCCAAGGACACGACGCTCTCCCGAGGGAATTCCAGCCCTATCCTTGTTTTTCCCGCAGATTCCCGCTGTATCTCTGCTGCTGTCAAAGCCTTTGGACCAGGACTGGCATTCCCAAGTGCCACATCCACGTGGATGTTAAATCCCCCCGGGAATGGGGGCTCCACCGCTGCCCTGGGCCAGGGCTGGATAAGATTTTCCATGAGGAATATTCCCAATATCCAACCTGGCACAGCTGGAGGCTTTTCCTCCTATTCCATCACGGATTTCTTGGAAGAAGGGACCAAGCCCCACCTGATTACAGCTGATTTTAGGGAATTGTTGGAAGTTAAGAGGATTTGGCAGCTGGATCTCGGAGTGTCCCTGAATTCCACACCTGTGGATTCTTCCCAAGAGGAAATAATTCCTGCCCTGCCCTGAGCCACCAAATCCCCACAAATCCACACCAAACACCTCTGTCCTGGGAGGAACTCCTGGCTCAGGGCCCGGCAATTGGCTGGGAAGTTGTTTTGGGGGAGAATTCCCTGAGATCTCAGGGAGAGCCTGGATGCTTCCCAGACCAGGCTGGAAGAAGGAAGCTGGAGGAAGGAGGGAAGAGCCAACAAAAAAGGGGAAGGAGCTTCTCAAAGGCCATCTTTGGAGCCATCCAAAGGTTGACCATCCAGCCCAGGGTGTTCCCATGGATCTCAGGGAAAAGCGGGAATGAGCAGCAGGACACACAAAATTCCACGGGAGGAGGACTCTGGAACGCCGTAGGAAAAACCTCCGTGGTTTATAAAAGTTGGATCAAGTGGGATGAAATATTCTCACCCCTGTTCTCCTGCAGGTCAGCTCCTGCTGTTCCCATGCCAGGATCCACAGCTGATCCCAAATTTCCCTCCAGAACCGGAGGAATCGCTGGGATTTGGAGCTAAAGGTTGGAGGTTTCAGATCCCGGTGGTCTGAAGGGAATATTGGGGATTACCTGCGGACTGAGTGGAGGATTTTGGCCTTTATCCATCATTTTTTTGGGAGATACTGGGACCTTGGCTCATAACCAGTGCCTATTAATGATGGATTTGGGAATTTTTATCCCTCTTTCTCCAATCTCTCCAAGATTCCATGAAAATTCCTCCTCTGGGTTTGAGCTCAGAGAAGCAAAGCCTGAGACAGCTGATTTTGTCTGTGCTTCCAGATGTTTCTGAGAATATTCCTGAAGTTCCCTGGCCCTGGGATTGAGCCAACCACTCTCCAGCATTCCATAAAAATGCACGGAGATGTCAGGGATGTGCCATGGTTTTCCTGCTCAGCCGGGAGTTTTCCTTCTGGTCTTTGAATCTCACTTACAACCAGATAAATCCCTGGATTCTGGATGGGTTTTTTTTTCCCCACCAGAAGCATTTTGGATGTTTGATTTCATGGAATCATCAAGGATTTAAGAGGGAAAGGGGAAAGACCCCGTTAAATCTGGGGGCCGATATTTGGGAGAGAAAGGAAGGACAAAATTCCCACCCTTGCTGCGGTCTTGGAGGGGTTTTTATTGGGATGAAAATGGAAGGACAAAATTCCCACTCTTGCTGCGGTCTTGGAGGGGTTTTCATTGGGACGAAAATGGAATTACTGCACATTCGGCAGCGGAATGTCCGGAAATCTTGGAGCAGAATTCCATCAAATCCAGAGCTTTTCCGGACGTTTGATCTCAGGGAATCATCAAGGTTGGGGAAAGACCCTGTTAAATCTGGGGGCTGATATTTGGGAGAGAAAGGAAGGATAAAATTCCCACCCTTGCTGCGGTCTCGGAGGGGTTTTCATTGGGACGAAAATGGAATTACTGCACATTCGGCAGCGGAATGTCCGGAAATCTTGGGGCAAAATTCCACCAAATCCGGAGCTTTCCCGGGGTAGGCTCAGCTCAGTCAACAGAGAGAGACAGACCCTGCTTGTGAGGGCGCTGCTCCCTTTCCAGGGGCTCTCCACAGACGGGAAAACCCCGACTCCGGCTTTTCCAGAGGCTGCTGGAAGCGAGGTGTCGAGTGCTACTTGATGCTCCACTGGTCCCGAGCCAGCCCTGCCTTCCCGGGAAGGTTTTTTGGATACCCTGGGTGCCTCTGGATGACTCTGGGAAGGCCAAGGAATGAATGGAGCCTTCAGTGCCTCCATGGAAAGAACTGGATCCCTCCCCAGGAGCTCCATGGAGAAATTCCCACTGGACATCACAGGGAATCTCCTTCCCGGGGATGAACTGGGAGTCTCTGTCTGGAAAACATTCCAGCCAAGAGGAACCAGGAGCACCTGGAGGAGAAAGCAGCTTCCTAATTATCCTAATTATCCCAATTATCCTAATTATCCCAGTTGTCCTGCTGGGAGATGCTCCTTGGAATATCTGGGCTCACTTAGGCCAGGGTGGGCTCTGCAATCCTGAAAAAGCTCTGAGAGACAACAAGGAGAGGTGGGATTTGGGAAGGAATTCCTGGTTGGGAGGGGCTGGGATGGAATTCCCAGAGCAGCTGTGGCTGCCCCTGGATCCCTGGAAATGCCCAAGGAAAGGTTGGACAGGGCTTGGAGCAGCCTGGGACAGTGGGATGTGTCCCTGCCCATGGAATGGGATGAGCTTCAAGGTCCTTCCAACCCAAACCATTCCAGGATTTTCCGATTCCTTTCGGCTCTGGAGTTCTGAGTGGGACCATCCCGTTTGTTCCCTTCAGGACCCATTTTTGGAACCTTTTGAGATTTAATTCACGCCCAAACTGCAGCTCTCGCTCTTTCCCATTGCCCCAATCCGACCACAAAAAACCCAACATCCAAATCTTCCTGCTGTGAACACCACAAATGCAACAAAAACCCAAACCTGGCCCAAAACACCCCACAAATCCCACTCATTCCCTGCCGAGGCGTTTCCAGCAGAATCCCTATTCCTGTACACACAAATCCCCACAGGAATTAAAATGTGGATTTTTTGGGATCTTTCTAATTTGCGCTGGCACTTCCCACTACCCCACAGTGACCAACTCATAAGGTGAAAAAAAAAAACAACCCCAAATAACAGCAAAAGAGCTTTTAATTTCAGGAATTCCCTCCCAAATCTTTGGAGATCTCCTTTGTGAACTGCTTCCAGAGGGGGAATTGCTGCAGGACACACAGGAAGGAGATAATGGGATTTCCTTGCTCTTTTCCCCTTTAAGGACATGGGGAATGTCAGGATTGTGGGTTCTCATCCTTTCTCTGCCATGTTTTAGGAGTGGTTTTCCTCCAGCCTCGACTTCCAGAGTTATTCATGGAGAGGTACAAAATTCCCAACTAAAATTTACCTGCCCTGGCAACAGGAAGAATCTGGAGATGGATTCCAGAGTGCCAGAAGAGAGGAAAAAGAGGAAAAGAAATCAAGGCAAAGGCTCAATAGGCAGGTTAAAAACCTGGGAGTCGTCTCCTCCTGGAATCCTGGAGCAGAGCTGGGAAATCCATGGAAAGGGTTCTTTTCCTTTTCCTTGTTCTTTTCCTTGTTCTTTTCCTTTTACTTTTCCTTTCCTTGTTTCCTTTTCCTTTCCTTGTTCTCCTTTCCTTTCCTTTCCTTTCCTTTCCTTTCCTTTCCTTTCCTTTCCTTTCCTTTCCTTTCCTTTCCTTGTTCCTTTCCTTGTTCCTTTCCTTTCCTTTTCTCCCTCTTTAACCCTTTCCCTCCCCTTCCCGCCTGGATTCCTGCAGGAATGCCGCCGCTCCCTTTCCAGGAGCAGAGCGTGCTGTTCTGGCTGCAGCAACGCCTCAAACCACAGGTATCCAACCCCATCCCGATCCTTGGAATGCTGCTTAATGTCCCGATTCACGGCCCCACGGCAGAGCCGGGACATCCCCCCTCCCCTCTCCTCCGCTCCCTGCAGACCCCTCTCTCTCCCTTTCCCTGGGAATGGCGGTTCTGTTCCCAAAAAAAACCAGGCGGGAGCTGCCAGCGGCGGTCGGGAGCGGAGCGTGGAATGGGATGGGACAACATGGAATGCTGGGACAACAAGGGCGGCTCTGTGTGGGGCACGGGAGCCCGCAGGGAGCGCTCCGCGTGCTCCTGCTCCAGCGGCACTTCCAGGGCATCCCAGCTCCAGGGACACTTCCAGGACATCCCAGCTCCAGGGACACTTCCAGGGCATCCCAGCTCCAGGGACACTTCCAGGACATCCCAGCTCCAGGGGCACTTCTAGGACATCCCTCACATCCCAGCTCCAGACAATCAGTTCCAGGACATCCCTCACATCCCAGCTCCAGCGGCACTTCCAGGATATCCCTCACATCCCAGCTCCAGACAATCAGTTCCAGGATATCCCAGCTCCAGGGACACTTCCAGGACATCCCAGCTCCAGACAATCAGCTCTGGGATCTCCCTCTTCTCCTGAATCGAGCCAGGCAGCTCCAGGATTCCCTCATTCCCCAAATCCAGTTGATCAGCTCTGGGATCCCCATATTCCCCAAATCCATTTGATCAGCTCCAGGATTCCAGAGGGGGAGATCTGATCAGCTCTGGGATCCCCTCATCCCCTCAATCCAGCTGGTCAATTCCAGGATTCCCTCATCTCCTCCTCCATCCAGGCATCTCCGGAATTCCCTCCTCTCCTCCTTTTTTCTGGGAAAGAAGAGGAGACTCTGGAGGGGCTCCTGGAGCTGAGGGGAGCCCTGGGATAAGGCAGGAGAGGAGAAAAGCTGGATTGGCTTTTCCACAGGAGATGATGGGAAGGAGAAGGAAAATCCCTGTGGAGAAAGAACCTGGCTGTGACCCATTGGAAGAAGGGAAATCCGGCATCCAAAGAAATCCAAGCCTGGGGCACGTAGCAGTGGGATATCCATGCATATTCCTGCGGGAATATCGACATTCCTGCGCTCCAGGGATCCGGGGGTGGTGGCCAATCCTAGAGATCCCCACCGTGGATGTTCCCCCGGGACAAAGGGCTCTCCTGCAGGTTTGGCCCAGATAAATCCAGGCTCTAAGGGAATTCCCAGATCCAGCAATCCCGGAATTTCCAGGCCGAGCTAAGGGATATCCCGCTCCAGGTCTGCTCCCAGCCCCATTCCCAGGATTCCTGCCAGGGATGGGCCCAGGGATTCCTGGGATGCTGCAATCCCGGGAGTCCTCACAGCCAGGAGGATAAATCCAGGCAATAAAGTGATTAAATCATGGAATTATGGAATAATCTGGGTTGGAAGGGACATTTAAAGGCCGCTTTATCCATCCCCTCTGGAATGAGCAGGAAAATCTTCAACCACAGCACTTTGGGGGCCCTAAAAGTGGCAGAGATTCCCCAAATCCCACAAATCACCGGTGATTGATCATTTCTCTTCTAGGTGGGAATTCCCAATATCTGCTGGAATTACAGGAGGGATGGGAGAATGGGGGATTCACCTCCGTGGGAGCAGGAATAGGAAAACTGGGAAGTAGGAGGACACGGGAATGTCCCTGCTTTGGCCTCTCCTGAGCCACCCCGGGGGTGACAGCCGGGTCACCCTGGGGCTTTGTTGTCCTTATCAGAGCCCTTATCAGAGCCCTTATCAGAGCCCTGGGGGTGCTGAGTCAGGGGAGCTGGCGGAGCCTGCATTATCCCACATGGAGCTTCTCCCTGTGATCCCATTCCCTGGCACGGCCCCAGCTCCTCCCCTGGATCCCAAACACGGGAACTCTGCTGCTTTCCCACCCCCTGAGCTCCTCCCCTGTCACCTCTGGCTGCTGGCACAGAAAATTGGGAATAGGCAGCACAGGGCGCTGGTTTCCTGCTTCCAAACCTCCAAAAACCCACGGAAAGGTGATTAAAATTCAATGTATTGATCAAAGGGATTTTGCCGACGACGCTGAGGCAAAATCAGGAAAAAATTTGGGAGCGGAGTAGAAAAAGAGAATTTCCTGACCAATCTGCTTTAAATACTGGAAGTCAATTTGCCCAAATCTCAGAGGTGATTCGGCAGCCCTTAAAACCAGCTCCAAATCCACAACGGGATCCAGCCCTGTCCTGTGGTTTGGAAAATCCACGATTCCAATGTGTCCATCCTCCTTCCCCGGGCCAGGGACAGGAGGGACATTCCCACCTCGCTGAGCCCCCACATGGCTCTGCTTGGAATAATTTTGGGAAAGTTTCATTGCCCAGGGCAGGGAGACACCACAGGAGCTGCTGGAGATCACCAGGCCTTGGAGATGTGGCTGGAAAACTGGGATTTCTCCATTGGGAGAATCCTCTCCCTTCCCATCCAGCTGGGATCTCTCCTTTGGGAGAATCCTGTCCCTTCCCATCCAACTCTCTCCATCTGGGGAATTTTCTCCCTTCTCATCCAACTGGGATCTCTCCATTGGGAAAATCTTCTCACTTCCCATCCAGCTTGGATCTCTCCATTGGGAGAATCCTCTCCCTTCCCACCACCCACTTCCCATGTGGATAATCCTCTCCATTCCCATCCAGCTTGGATCTCTCCATTTGCAGAATTCCTTTCATTCCCATCCGACCCAGATCTCTCCAGCTGGAGATTCCCTGTCCTTTCCTTCCCATCCCGAGCCAGGCAGGGACACCCTTGCACTCTCTTGGACACACAGACACATCCCAGTTTTGTACCAAATTCCATGGGTTTGTACAGCCGAGGGAAAAAACACCCTGAGGAAAACCCAGTCCAGGCCCTATCCTGCCTTATCCCGATCCAGGGGCAATCCTGGATAAACAATCCTGGGAAATGAGCACACGGGAAAATCAGCGCTGTCTGTCTTACCCTGGAATGGTTTGGGCTGGAAGGGACATTAAAATTGGGATAATTCTATGGGATCATCCCATTCCACCCCTGCCATGGGCAGGGAATTCCCACTATCCCAGGGTGATCCAGCCTGGCCTTGGGCACTTCCAGGGATCCAGGGGCAGCCACAGCTGCTCTGGGAATTCCATCCCAGCCCCTCCCCACCCTCCCAGCCAGGAATCCCTTCCCAATATCCCGTCCTTCCCTCACCTTTTCCAGTCTAAAGCCATTACAGATCCGTGTATAAACACCCACCTCGAGCAGCTCCCTCCCACTTTTATTTTAGGGATCGTTTTCCTGTGTTTTTATTGAGCGGAGTCGAGTTGCAACCCACAAAATAAAAGCTCCTTGTAATGGATATTGATCCGAGTCCCGGAATAAACCTGGGACAAGGAGGTCGTGTCCTTGCTCAAAGTCCCAAATCCGCTCGGATCCCTCCGTGTCCCACAGGAAACACGGATTGGGATGCAGGAGCCAAGGTGGTGTTGGGGCGAGCCAGGGGTTCAGGCAATTGAGGCGGGATCCATGGAAAGATCATGGGAATCAGCCCAGAGTTTTCAGGGAAATTTGGAATTGGATTTGTCTCCCTGAAAAATGAAAGGCGCCTGAATGGCGGGATGAGCTTGAAGGGCCCTTCCAAGCCGCTCCATCTTGGAATTCTGGGATTCTATGGAAGCAAATGGGTCCTCAGCTCTTGGATGGGCATTGCCTAAGGAGCTTTAATTCAGAAGATCAATTAATTAATTAATTAATGACTCCATGATTTCCTACAGCTGAGCATTCCCTGGAATCCTGGTTCCTGCTGTATCCCTAAACTGTGTTCCAGGCCATTCCCAGGTTTTGGGGTTATGGAAAATGAAGGAAGGTGGGCTGGGTGGGAGTGAAGCTGAGGATGAGCCAGGGTCAGCTTTTCCTTTGGGGAAATTCCCTGTGCCCACATGGATTCAGCTCCGTGGCCCTTCCAGGGCACAAAAGTTGATTTTTTTGGTCCCAGAATTGTGACAAAAGGGCCAAAGCTGGGACAGAAATGATGGAGCAGGGTCTGATCCCGATGCGAGATGGAGCACGGGAATGGTGAAGGGAATGGAACAAATCCAGGCTCAAAGGGAATTCCCAGATCCAGCAATCCTGGCCTTTCCGGGCGGAGCTAAGGAATATCCCGCCCCAGGTCTGCTCCCAGCCCCATTCCCAGGATTCCTGCAGAGGATGGGCCCAGGGATTCCTGGGATGCGGCAATGCCGGGAGTCCTCACAGCCAGGAGGGTAAATCCAAGCAATAAAGTGATTAAATCATGGAATTATGGAATACTCTGGGTTGGAAGGGACATTTAAAGGCCACTTTATCCATCCCCTCTGGAATGAGCAGGAAAATCAACTTAAAGTGGCAGAGATTCCCAAAATCCCACAAATTGCAGTTTGTGGATCATTTGTCCTCTTCTAGGTGGGAATTCCCCACAAAGCGCTCATCCCTAAATCCATGAAAAGCACGAGCTGAATTTTGGGTCTTTTGTTAAAACACGGAAAAAAATGAAATTAAAAAAAAACCCCAAAACCCAGAAATCCCGTTTCAGTCCCAAGCCAAAATTCTGGGAAGGGAAGAGAAGGTTTCCTAAGGACACTGAAACATCCAATCCTGCCCTTCCAGATCCGGCTGGGGCTGGAGAAACCCCCGGGAATTCTCGGAGAGAGGGGGAGGGAGGCGGGAGCTGAGATAACATCGGGAGCCCGGATCAGCGCCGGGTGGAAAACCAGATAAGGAGCCGGAGCTGCTGAGTCAGCGGCTCCTGACCCCTTCCCTGCCCCAGACTCGGATCCTGGGATCGTTTTCCAGAGGCCAAGATTCCGTTGGGTGGGTTTTTCTGGGAGAAGTTTGAACCCTCGGGATCGTGACGGTGGAAAGGCTCCAAATCTTGGGATTTGGGGGATCACTTGGAGAGGGTGAGAGAGATGGGATGGGATAATGGGATGGGATGGGATGGGATGGGATGGGATGGGATGGGATGGGATGGGATCCATAGGATGGGATCCATGGGGTGTCAGTGCCAGGACAGGTTTCCCGCTCACCCCACAGCCATAAATCCGGGATTTCAGGGTGACAAAAGTGACCTTTGTGTCCCAAATCCCTCTTCACACGGGGCCTGACTCCAGCTGGATTGGATGGAGGGAATTCTCTGAAGGATGGGAATCCTCCGGCGGGACAATCCCATATCCCGGGAAGAGCTCTGGGATGTCCCTCCCAGCGCCACCTTCCAAAGGGACCGGGGGTGGCCGCGGTGGCTCCAGCCCTCCCTGCCGGGGATCCCTGCAGGCACAGCCGGGATAATCCCGCTGATCCCAACAAACCGCTCCGGGCTATTTCTGGGAGAGCAGAAGCCAAACAACAACTGCCAGGAGCCGGGGCCATCCCGGGATTTCATCTCCCGCTGCCCCGACCCTCCCTGGGCTCCCGCTTTTCCCAGGGCCTGCAGCTCCCACAAACCCAGCGGGGATTTGCCGGAATTTTCTGGCCGGCGAGGGCCGAGCTGCCGGGCCCAGGGAATTGTTGGGTTTGGCTTTGCTGCTGCTGGGGAGGTTCAGATCCTGGGATCTCAGCTGGTCCCAAGGGACAGAGGGAGAATCCCGCAGAAATCCGGGAGCAGGGATGGGCTCCTTCCCGGGAATGCCTAGGAAAGGACGTTTCCCTTTGGCTGGGGCCTGTGCTGGTTTAATGAACTTGGGATTTGTGGGATTTTTATACAGGGCTATTTATTATTTTAATTTTTATTATTGCTATTATTGTTATTATTGATATTGTTAATATTATTATTGTTATTATTGTTAAGTAATTATTTTCATTATTTTTGTTATTTTCAATTTTAATTTTAATTTTTACTTTTATTTTTTATTATTTGTGAATTGTTTTTTGCTATTTTAATTTTTATTTTAATTATTTTATTTTTTAATTATTTAATTATTTTATAATTTTANTTTTATTATTTAATTGTTTAATTATTTTATAATTTTATTATTTTTATTGTTTTTATTATTTTTATTTTTATTTCCTATTTTTAAAGTTTTTAAAATTTTTTATCCTGGGCGGTATTCAGAGGACAAGCATTATCATTCCTTCCTTCCATCCAGCTTCAAACCATCCCCTTTTCCCGATTTCTGGAGATCTGTGGGATTGATCCGAGCGACAAGGAACGAGTCCAAGGGGAAAACCCCATCCAGCTCCTCCTTAATCCAAACCTTCCCCAACAGCGCGGAATTCCAGAGCGGTTTGGCTTGGGAAGGACCTGAGGGATCATCCCATTCCAGCCCCGACACCTTCCACTGCTCCCGGCTGCTCCGAGCCCCATCCAGCCTTTCCCTGGACACTTCCAGGGATTTGGGGCTGGATGTGCAATGGGGAATTTCCTCCAGGTGCGCCAGAAAAGATTCCCAACCCCCCCACAAAGACCGGGATTGGAATTTTTGGGCGCATCCCAAAAGCAGAGGGAAGTTCAGCATCACCCGGACACCCCGAGCAGGGATTGCAGCCAGGAAAAATTGGGAATGGTCCCTTTTCCCACCCATTCCCTTCCCACAGGAATCGGCTTCCCTGCTCCCTGAGCTCAGCTCAGCCTGGGAGCTGCTTCCCAAAATTGGGATGTTCTGGTCCCAAGCCCTGCAGGAGGCTGCTGGATTATTATTATTATTATTATTATTATTATTATTATTATTATTATTATTATTATTATTATTATTATTATTATTATTATTATTAATCAATTAATTAATTGATTGATTGATTAATCAGGATATCTCCTCCAGTGGCAGCAGGGCTGGGAAGTCTCGGGCTGAGCAAAGGGAGGAAACAAAGGGGAAATAAAAAGGGTTGGAAGAGCAAACCTTGGAGATTTTGGCTGGAAAGATCCTTCAGATCCTCAAATCCAACCTTTTAGGACCTGGGGAGATTTTCCCCCTTCCAGCACCTCCCAGATTAAAACAATTCCCGGGTTTTCCCTTCTCCCGAGCTCTGCTGGAGTCAGACCCGACTTCCAAAGCTCCTTTGCCACAAATTCCCCTCAAGCCCGGCTTTGCAGAGCTCTCTGCTTTAGGCCGGGTCTTAATTCCTTAATCCTGGGACTAAAGAGCAGAATTATCCCAGATTCCCACCCTCACCCTGCCGGATTCCAGGCGCTCCATCGGGGTGGAATTCCCGCCACTGTCCGCGCAGGTGTTAATGGGCTCTTCCAGGGAAATGTTGGGGAGATTTCTCTGGATTGTCGGGAGAGCTGGAACAAAGCCGAGCCTTGCCCAAGTCTTTCCCCTGCCCCAAATATCCCTAAAATCCCAGGATTGGGAAGCTGATCCCGCAGGGATTTGAGCCACAGGGAAGAGGGCCCTGATTCCCACACTTTTCTCTCCTTCCCAGAGATTTTTCCCGCTGCTGGATTTCCCTTCCCGCCTGGAATGCAGGGACACCCGAGCCCGGCTGATGCACAGGAGAGACCCAGATCCCAATCCCGGGATATCCCAGGAGGGATCCAGATCCCAATCCCGGGATATCCCAGGAGGGATCCAGATCCCAATCC
>VWZP01005806.1:210878-226129 GCA_013396995.1 Dicaeum eximium
TATTAATTTTATAAATTAATAAATATATGTTGAATATTCCCTATTAATTCTGAATTCCTGCTCCCTTCAATCCATGTTTGGGCCACCACTGGACCAGCAGGAAAACTCATCCAGAATAAAACAAATTCCATTGATTTGGGGTTGGATTTAACTCCAGAAGTTCCTTGACCCAGCCAGTGTGGGGGAAATTTCGATGGGAATTCAGGAATGAGCGGGAAGATGTGGGGAAATTCCCACTTTCATGGGCTGGGGAGCAATTCCAATAAAATATCCATGGCCATGATCCAACTGGGAGAGGAGCTCCAGCCTCTTGGTGGACCCAGGCGCAAATATTTGGACCATGTGGAAATGTTTAACCCAAGAACAAACGCAAAAACCTGGAAAAGGGAAATTTCTTCCTGCACCTCACCCTCCTCCCTGTGAACATCCAGGAATCAGGAAGGGAAGAGCTTCCATTCTTTTCCCAGAGCTGCAGGGCTGGCTCTGTCCCACTTCTTCACCGCCATAATTATTCCCAAAATCCAATTATTCCTGAGATCATGATTCCAAAGTCAACGTTCCTTAACTGGAAGGAAACATTTGGATTATTTTCCCTGTGGGAAGTTCTCTCCTGTAGGATTTTTCTAGGCTTAGGCCAATCATGGAATCATGAAGGTTGGAAAAGGCCTCCAGGAGCACCAATTCCAACCTTCAGCCAAATTCCCACTAAACCATATCCCAAAGTGCTGCATCCACTGCTTTTTAAAATATTCCAGGAGTGGTGATTTCACCACTTGGTCCCAAATATCTTCCCAGGGGCAGGATTTCCCTTTGGAATTTTGGACTTTTCTTCGTTAACGTAGACTTTAATTTTATCAACGCAAGGAATTTTTTCCTGACTTTGAGGCAGAGGAGATGAATTGTTTGGTGACTTTCCACGTGGAAAAATCCTAGGAAACCCGGGAAACCACCAAAACCTCATCCATGATTGCTGAAAAGAGAGGAAAGCAGAGCCCGGCGGGAGAAAAGGTGGAATATTCCTGGAATATCTCAGCACAGGGCTGGCTTAGACCTTCCAGCATGATTTTCCTTAGGATTTGTTTTGTTCTTTTTCTGCAACGCAGGAGCAGAATTCCCACGTGACTTTATGGCAGCAACCCTTGGCCCGTCTCCCCCCATTCCTGCCTCCCCTGCAATTCCGATGGAATTCCAGGAGTGAGGGAGGACAAACATGGGATAAAGAAGCTGTTCCTCCACCACCTGAGTTCGCTGAGTTCAAGGGTGGGAAAGGTCCCACACAAACCTGTCTGGAGCTGGATTTCCAGGAATCTCCACTGGGAAGGTCATTTGAAAACAGATCCCTGAGTCCTGGAATCCCAGGGTGCTGTGGGTTGGAAGGGAACAGCAGCACCGGCAGGAGAATTCCCGGGATTTGTCAGGCTGGGATAATTTGGGAAATGCTGAGTCCTCAGCGACGTCGAGGCCCAAAACATCTCAGGTGGGTCAGGAGCCCTGCTCAGAGCCCACAGGTCCCGGATCCCAGATGACATCCCAGATTTCCTTGGCATGAGATGAAGGAGAGAGTTTATTTATCCATAATATTTAGGGATGTTGAAAGGCTGGGAGAGCTGGGAATGTTCAGCTTGGAGAAGAGAAGCTTTGGGGTGACCTCACTGCGGATCACCCATTCCCATCACAATCCACGGCAGGGACACTTCCCACCATCCCAGGCTGCTCCAGGTGTCCAGCCTGGCCTTGGACACTTCCAGGGATCCAGGGGCAGCCACAGCTACTCTGGGAATTCTATCCCAGCCAGGAATTCCCAATTCCCAATATCCCATCCATCCCTGCCCTCTGGCAGTGGGAGCCATTCCCTGTGTCCTGTCCCTCCATCCCTTGTCCCCAGTCCCTCTCCAGCTCTCCTGGAGCCCCTTCAGGCCCTGCAAGGGGCTCTGAGCTCTCCCTGGAGCCTTCTCCTCTCCAGGGGAACATTCCCAGCTCTCCTGTGGCTCCTCCAGGCCCTGCACGGCCACACTGAGCTCACCCCAAAGCTTCTCCTCTCCAGGGGAACATTCCCAGCTCTCCCAGCCTTTCCTCCCAGCAGAGCTGCTCCATCCCTGGGATCATCCTGGTGCCTCCTCTGGGCTCTCTCCAGCAGCTCCAGGTCCCTCCTGTGCTGGGAATTCCCCAGGGCTGGGGCAGCTCTGCAGGTGGGGCCTCACCTGAGCACAGGGACACAGGGACAGAATTCCCCATTCCCTGGACCTTCTCCCCATGTTCCTTTGGATGAGCCCAGGACAGGATTGGATCTCTGGGCTGCTGCCACACGCAGCTGGGTCACATCCAGCCGCTCCTCCACCGGGATGGGGCAGGGTGGGATGTGCGTTCCCAGCCACAGCCATCAACAGTCCTCATTTTTGGGGGTTTTGTTTTGTTTGATGCAAAATCCCGGCTGGATTAAATAATCTCAGTTTTTGGGACACACAGAGAGCGAGAAAACCCCGACCACCTTTGGGGTGATCCACCTTTCTCCTTCTGATTAGCATCCCAACAAAGCATTGGAATTGGGGTAGCACAGCTTTGGGGGATTTCCTGTCACTTTTGGAGGTGACAAATCCAGGAAGGTGAAGAAGGGAAGGTTCAGCTCCTCATTCCCGCAGCAATGAAGGGAAACCTCTCATTTCCGCAGGGTTTGGTTCCTGCAAACCTGAGCAGCTCCTCCGTTAATTAATTGCGTTAATTACAGCCTAATTGATAAAATCAGCTGCAGAACCAAGTGAAGGAGCAAAGCAGTGGAGGAAAAACAAAGGTTGTGCCTCAGTTTGGATTTTGAGAATGTCTGGGCTCAGCTGCTCTCTGGTCACTCAGCCCACACTCTGCAAAGGCTGAGTTTAATTAATCCAGGCTTTATTAGAAGCCATCCCGCTGCTCCTGGTGTCCTGTTGCACTTTGCCATGGGCAAAGTTTGGGAATTGGCTGCCAAAACCAGGACTGCTTAAAAAATGAAGTTATTGTTGATCCCTTCCGAGTTTTTCCAGCTTTATCAAAACACAAACAAAGATTTTGTGCTGTTCCAATGATCTTGGCACAGCCAAAATTCTGATTGTTCTTAATTCCCATTTATAGAGCAAATAAAATGCCATTATTATATAAAAAGCTCCTACTGTTTATTCCTTTTTCCAGAATTAATTGTGTGGCTCCCTTCCCTCCAAGTCATGGTTCTGCTAATGGCTCCTTTATCTATATTTCTTTTTTATTAATTATTTAAAAATTATTTATCTATCTATTTATTTTTCATTAACTCTTTTATATGTTAATTATTTTCTATTATTATTATTTTAATATTAATTATTCCAAAAATTTGTTGTTATACTTTTATTATTTCATGTGTTTAATATTTTCTATATTATTTTCTATGTTTATCATTTTATATGTTAATTATTTTCTATCTTAATTATTTTATGTATTAATACTTTTATGTAATAAGTATGTATACTTTTTACTTACTTAAATTATTTATGTAATCTTTCCCAGAAATTTATTAATAAGAGTTTTGGGGGGATTATCCTAAAAAATATTTCCGGATTGGTCACTGGCACTGAATTCCCAGAGCAGCTGTGGCTGCCCCTGGATCCCTGGCAGTGCCCAAGGTTGGATGGGGCTGGGAGCCCCTGGGATAGAGGAAGGTGCCCATGGAATGGGATGAGATTTAAGGTCCCATCCATCCCAAACCATTCCGTGATTCCATGATTTGTCCTTCCCTGCCTTTGGAATGGCTTCTTTAAGAGTCAACCCCCACCGATGCAAATCTCAGCAAACTTGAGGTTAAAAACCACCTGGAAAATTGATGATTTACCCAACCCTCACCCCGGGGTGGGTAATGAACACCTGAGCGGGACAATTTTCCAATTCCACCCGGGACGGGTCAGCCCGGGGTCGGACGGACCTGGAGTGAGCTGCGAGCTCAGCAAAACAGCCGGGAATGGGTTTGGGAGCACGAGGAGAGAGAAAAACTGCCAGGAATGGATTTGGGAGCAAAGGAGAGAGAAAGACTGCTGGGAATGGATTTGGGAGCATGAGGAGAGAGAAAAACTGCTGGGAATGGATTTGGGAGCACGAGGAGAGAGAAAAACTGCTGGGAATGGGTTTGGGAGCATGAGGAGAGAGAAAAACTGCTGGGAATGGATTTGGGAGCAGGAGGGGAGAGAAAAACTGCTGGGAATGGGTTTGGGAGCACGAGGAGAGAGAAAAACTGCCAGGAATGGGTTTGGGAGCAAGGGAGAGAGAAAAACTGCCAGGAATGGGTTTGGGAGCAGGAGGGGAGAGAAAAACTGCTGGGAATGGGTTTGGGAGCAGGAGGGGAGAGAAAAACTGCTGGGAATGGGTTTGGGAGCATGAACAGAGAGAAAAACTTCTGCTGGGCCCAGACATGGTCAGACCAGGCCTGAGCAGCCCAGACCAAGCCTGAGAAGCCCAGACCAGACCTCAGTAGCCCAGACCAGATCTGAGAAGCCCAGACCAAGCCTGAGAAGTCCAGACCAAGCCTGAGTTGCCCAAAACAGGCCTGAGAAGCCCAGACCAGATCTGAGAAGCCCAGACTGGGCATGATAAGCCCAGACCAAGCCTGAGAAGTCCAGACCAAACCTGAGTAGTCCAGAACAGGCCTGAGAAGCCCAGACCAGACCTCAGTAGCCCAAAACAGGCCTGAGAAGCCTAGACCAGGCCTGAGTAGCCCAGACCTGGCCTGAGAAGCCCAGACCAAGCCTGAGTAGCCCAGACCAAGCCTGAGTTGCCCAGACCAGTCCTGAGCAGCCCAGAGCACGCCTGAGTAGTCCAGACTAATGTGCTCCACTGGTCTTGCCTACAATGGAACATTTCCTATTCCTTCAGGATGAATTTCCCCAATTTTTTTTGGAAGCAGAACCAGCTGCTCTGAAGATTTTTTTGAAGGCTTTAGGCTGGGTCTGTTCTCAGCCACACAGAAAAGCAGAGTCAGCAGAATGATCCTGGGACCAGGAATCAAAGCAGGTGGCTGGAAAACACAAACAGCACCCGTGTCGGGATCCAGGGAATGCTGAGTGCTGTCAGCACTGGTGATGCCTCAGGTTTTGGCTTTTATATGTTTCAGGTTCTGTGGTGCTTTAGTGTGTGGGTCTGGGCTCCATATCAGGGCATGGTGAGCTCTGTGCACAGAGCAGGGAGACAAAACAATTCCTTCTCCAGCTGGGGACAAATGATCCAAACCTCAGGCCCAAGAGCATAAACAACATGGGCTGAAGAGAGAAAAACAAGAAGGATGGGACTGGATGGGCTAAAGCTGGAACTGGACAATGAACTGCAAGGTGCAAATGGAGCAGAACTGATCAAAGTGCCAGAGCCGTGCCCGGTGTCCATTTTGTGCCCATTTTGGTTCCTCTTGGGTGCAGCCCTGGCTGGGCTCTTGTGCTGCCCAAGGTGGATCCATGGAGGAAATCCTTTTAATAAATCCCTGCTTTATTCCGTAACTCTGCCCAGCCTCTGCTCCAGCTCAGCCTTCACCAGGCATCAGTGGAAGCCCCATTCGAAGGAGATTTAAGCTCCATCTCCTTTCCCATTATTCCAGGGAATGCTAATCCAGCTCAGGATCAGATCTTGTGTATCCCAGATTTTGCTTTTTCCAGACAGGATGTGCTTATTTGATTTATTTCAGCCCCAGGCCTTGCTTATTCCAAGATAATCAAGGATTTGCTTCATCAACAGCTTTTGTTCTTCTTGTGGCCAGATGTGGCTCCTCTTTGTTTTCATGGAAGTTTAAACTGGAATCTGAGGGAATCACTGGCAATTTTTGCTATTTTAACTTCATGGAATTGCTCTGGGCTTGGGTAGCAATGATGGGATTAATTAAATTTATTTAAACTC
Organism: Dicaeum eximium; assembly: GCA_013396995.1. Classification (NCBI taxonomy): domain Eukaryota; kingdom Metazoa; phylum Chordata; class Aves; order Passeriformes; family Dicaeidae; genus Dicaeum; species Dicaeum eximium. The sequence continues at coordinate 216,756 of VWZP01005806.1, forward strand.
ATGTAAAGTTGAGATTTTTTTTTAGGAATTACTCAGAAAATATGGAGAGAGATGGAGAAGGGAAAAAGGAGATCCTGGGGCTGTCTGCAGCTCACTGCAGCCCTCAGCACATCCATGGATTCCAAACTTTCCCTGAAAGGCAATGGGAGCTGTTGGGCAGCAGGAAAAGCAAAAATTTTTGGGAAAAGTGAGATTCCAAATATTCGGAATCAGAGACCCATAGAATATCCAGGCTTGGAAGGGACCCACTAGGACAATAAAAGTCCAACTCCTCCTTCAGTATGTTGGAAGTCTCACAAATTCCTGTTTTTCCCTGAATATTTGGCTCTCTGGGGAATCCCAACCGAGTCCAAGAATTATTCCCTAGGGCTGGGAAGAGCAGCTGTGGATCTGGGGGCTTGGGATGGGGGAGCTCCAAGAGGTGCTGGGACAGCCCAAAGCACTTGGAGGAGATTAAACTGGGAATTAAGGAACAAGTTGTGGTTTAAACAGCCCAGAAATTGATAGTGAGAGATAAAACTGAGCTTAAAAATTGGGGTTTAAAAGAAAAAAAAGCCCCAAATCTGTTCAGCCTGAAGATGGAATTCCAGCTGTCTGTGATATCCGAGTTTTCCTTCTGGGATGAGCAAATCCATGTGGATTTCAGGGTCCTGCACAATCCCTGGCAGCTCTTGGAGGAAAGTTGTGCCCTAAGAAAGTCACTGAAAACATTAAAACTTCTTAAATTCCCATCAGCTGCAGTGGGGAGGCGTAAATAGATCCTGGAATATTGGATTTGCCTTCTGATTAGCAAAAAAATGGGAATAAAGAAGCATTCCAGGGATTTATATCCATCCTGCAACATTGGGTTTGCCTTCTGATTTGCAAAAAAAGGGAATAAAGGAAAATTGTAAAGATTTAAATACATCCTGGAACGTTGGGTTTGCCTTTTGATTTGCAAAAAATGGGAATAAAGAAGAATTTCAAACATTTAAATACATCCTAGAACATTGGGTTTGCCTTTTGATTTGCAAAAAATGGGAATAAAGAAAAATTGTAAAGATTTAAATACATCCTGGAACGCTGGGTTTGCCTTTTGATTTGCAAAAAATGGGAATGAAGAAGAATTCCAAGCACTTGGAAGCATTCAGGCTTTTACAGGAATGGGGAAAATGAATGGAAGGGAACTGAAATGAGCAAATTTCCCTTTAAATGATCCTGGATTGGATTTAAACTCAATTTCAGAAAGGAAAAGCTCCAGGAAAACCTTCTCAGGGGAAAGATTTCCACACAGGAGCTACAAATCCGGGAATTCACAGTGGACACGCTCAACAAGGACTGGGGAACAAAGGGAATATCACGGAATATTGAGGGAATATCAGGGAATACTGTCCCTGGAGCAGCTTAGACCTGGATATTTCCATTTCAAACCAAAATAAAAACCATGGGAAATCCCAGGTGCGGTTCTGCCGAAACAGAGATCACCTTTTTTTTTTTTTTTTTTTTTTTTTAATTTATTTTTTTTTTTTAAGTCAACTAGGGAAATTCAGTTTCCCAGCACTTGGAAAAATTTGGTGGGGCTGAGATGGGCACAAAGCTGAACATTCCGTTCGGACAGGAAGGTACAACAAATCCCACCGTCATCCCCTCTGGATAAGGAGTTAAATCGGGATTTTCCAGGTCAACACCGGCAACTTTTACTGCTGCAGCTTCTCCCGAGGACAGGTGTGGCTGGGCCTGGCTTAAAGGGAATTTGCTCATCCCAGAATTCTGGGAAGTGCTTTCGGATCCCTGTACTCGAATCCCTGGAAATGTGTGTCGGGATGGGAGTGTTTGGGATCAGCAAAGGGCAGGGAGGGTGCGGAGGTGCTGGGCCTCGTATCCAGGTGATCCTGGGTGTGATCCATGCCCTCAGTCCTTGGGACAGAATTCCAGTCCCCGCTGCTCAGGAAAAAGCGCTTTTCCGAAATCAGGGAATTCCGGCGTAAAGCAGAACAGAAATGGATCAAATCCCTCCAAACCACCCGAATAATTCCACATAAAAGCGCTTTTCTGGGAATTACCTGACCTCGGCTCAAACTCCGGAGCCAAGTTTAAAAGTTTAAAAAAAGTTTAAGAGTTTAAAGTTTAAAAAAAGAATTTATTGCCCGAGTTAAATTTTAGGCCTGGCTTTTCACAGCTGAGCTGGGCTCAGTTCTCTTGCCCAGCTCAAGTTTAACTCTCCTTGCAGCTTTCGAAATAAAAATCTTGCTGGAAAGGATTTGGGGGAGTGGGAAGCAGCTAAAAATTCAATTTTTAAAAATTGAACTATAAGTGGTTTTTTAAGGGATGTCCAGGAAAGGGAAATCCCAGTCAGGAATTCCTATGGAATGCTGGGAAGCAGTCACAGGATACCAATCCAGCCCATTCCCTGCAGGAATATGAAATACACCCCAAATTCCCATGGGTGGGGGGTTCAAGTTCTGCCCTTCCTCCAATTCCTCATTCCTCACACCTTAAAATTCCACAATTTTTGGAATGGGTTACTGAGGAGAGAATTTTCCAAGCAGAACATTCCCAGTGTTTGTCCCTTTTCTCGGCTGTTTTTTGGGAATGCTGCCATCCCCACACGAGTCCTGCGAGGGTTTGAAGTGGTTTCATTTCTGTATCTTTTATCTCATAAATTAGATTAAAAAAATTGTGGAATTAGGGAATTATTAAAGAAATTATTAAGGAAATTTTTAAGGAAATGGGATTAACCATGCCAGCTTAATTATTAAGGAAAATACCTCTAGGACTGAGCCCAGCCATAAACCAGCACTTCCAGGTCCGCCAGATTTTGATATTTTCGGGACTTTTTTTTTTTAAATTTTTGGGACAATTCCCACACCTGACGGTGAAATACGGGACAGAGAATCCTGAATATGGGACATTGACCTGGATCTGATCCCAGCCGATCCTCTTGGAAGTGAGATGTGAGGAATTGCAGCTGGAAAAGTAGGGAGGGACTGGAAAAATCCGGGAGCTTGGATCAGAGTTTGGATTCCACTGTGCTCCCTTCCAGCTGTACCCGTGGAGGATTCTGTGGTTCTGGGATTGTGGGATCCTGGGATTGTGGGATCCTGGGATTGTGGGATTCTGTGATTCTGGGATTCTGTGATTCTGTGATTATGGGATTGTGGGATTATGGGATTGTGGGATCCTGAGATTGTGGGATCCTGGGTTTGTGGGATTCTGTGATTCTGGGATCCTGGGATCCCGGGATTCCGGGACTCTGGAATTCTGTGACTTTAGGATTCCGAGATTCTGAGAATCTGTGGTTCTGTGATTCTGGGATATTGAGAATCTGGGAATCTGGGATTCCAGAATCACCAGGGAGCTGCAGGGAGGCTGCTGCTCTCCAGATTCTCCGGGAATGCCTGTCCCTGCTCCAGGTGTTATCCAAGTGCTCTGAGGATCCTGTTAAAAATTTATTCCTGTTGAAGTTATTCCTGTGGCTTGGGGTCACCTGGCCTGGGATCAGACTCCAATCCCGGATTCCTCTCCTGTTTTCCAGCCTCAGCTCGGGCTGGGTCAATCTTTAACTCCTCTTCCAGCGCCAGCCATAACCTTCAGGATAAATGAATAACTCCTTTCCCGCTGGGAATTCTTCCATGGATTTCTCTTCCCGCTGCACGCTCCTGTTGCCGGATCCGTTGGCGCAACCTTTGTTTTTCCCGCGTGTCCTTGGCTTCTGCTCGTGCCCGTTTTTTTTTTTTGGGATTAACCATTTTTTTTTTTGGCTGGGAGCTCACCCCCAAGGTTCAATCCATGCCCCTCGGGATGGAAAGAACGGGGCGTTAATTAATGCACTCGGAGATAATTTATTCATGGCGTTAATCACCCCTGACAAACGAGGCCATCCCTGCCCACGGAGCTTTTCCATGGAGTTATTTTTATCTCTTTCCATGGAAACTGGGACGGCGCAGAGGGCAGGGGGTTCACGCCTGGGAGTGTCCGAGTTGTTCATCCACATCCAAACGGAGAAAAATTCCTTAAAAGCCCCTGTGGGGCCAAGGTGCCTCTCAAGGATATTTGCAGTTGGACTCAATGATCCCAAAAGTCTTTTCCAGCCTTAATCCCCATCCCTGGAATTGTCTAAGGCCAGCTTGGATGGAGCTTGGAGCACCCTGGGACAGTGGAAGGTGTCCCTGCCATGGGAAAGGGTTAAATGTTAAATCCTTAAAAGTTCCTCCCAGTCCAAACCATTCCGTGATTCCATGATAAAGAGAATCCCAGCTGTGATTCCCGATGGGATCCCGGAGGCCCTGGAAAGCAGGATGAATCCCATGGGATGCTTCCTTATTTATTGCTTTCCTTTCCTGATGGACATTGGGGTTTCCAGCTGGATATTGGGATAAAGGGAATAAGACATTTGGATTTTCAGCTGGATATTGGGATAATGGGAATACACTATCCCAATTTCCGGCTGGATATTGAGATAAAGGGAATAAAACATTTGGATTTTCAGCTGGATATTGGGATAAAGGGAATATTTGGATAAATACGGATATTGGATAAAATACTTGATCCAGTTGAAGCAGGATCCTGGAATCCCTGATCCAAGCAACTGATCCCAGGGATTGATTTATTCCTTCATTTCTTTTGCATTGTCGCCTGGAAACAGGAGAAGGAGAATTCCATAGGGATGCTCTCGGGAAGCTGGAAATGAAGCCCAGCCTCAGACGAGACAGAGATGCCTCAGATCCAGATGTTTTTTATCTCCAGAAGGAATTTCACACTTCCAATACAGCAGTTGGAAAGCCAAATTCCATTGGGATGCAGAACTGGGGGGGTTTCCCCCCTTTTTTTTCCCTCCTTTTCCCTCAATTCCCTGATTTCTTGTGTCTCCAGGATGCCGAAATCAGGGCGGGTTTCCTATGGAAGAGGGAAAAAAATATAAAAAAAATTTAAAAATCTCCATAAAATCTACCAGAGAGCTGCAGGACCAGTCCAAAGGCTGATATTCCAGGAATTCCAATCCACGATCCTGCTGAATTCCATGGATTTTGTCCCTGTGCCCCATCTAAGAAGGGCAGCGCAACCGGAACCCTTCAGGAAGCATTGGGAAAACCTCAATCCTCATTTAAAACATTCCCAAGGTTTTCCTCAACGGCTTGGATGTGTTCTGATAAGGCCCCTCCCGGGAGGAGGTAAGAGCTGGCCCCTTATCAGTCCCGTTATCCGCTTTAGGATGGATGGAAGCGTTTCCTTCCTGGATTTCTCATGGATTTGAACTCGGAAACAGAATTTTATCCATCAAATTCCACCTGCCGCTTTGGATTTCTTTTCCCAAAGACCATCAGTTTTGGGAATCCCTGGAACTCCTGATCAGCTGGAATTTTAGGAATCTCTGAGAGATCCTGATCAGCTGGAATTTTGGGAATCTCTGGAGCTCCTGTCAGCCCTAGCAGTTGAAATGTTGGGAGTCCCTGGAGCTCCTGATCAGCTGGAATTTTGGGAATCTCTGGAGCTCCTATTGCCTGATCAGCTGGAATTTTGGGAATCTCTGAAGATCCTGATCAGCTGGAATTTTGGGAACCCCTGGAGCTCCTGATCAGCTGGAATTTTGGGAACCCCTGGAGCTCCTGATCAGCTGGAATTTTGGGAATCTCTGGAGTTCCTGATCAGCTGAAAATCCCCGTTTATTTCCAGCCTCCACAAGTTTTTAAAGCTCTTTTCTTCCCCCGGGAGCATTTTCGGGATGAGTTTTCCTCCTGGCAGCCGGAGCTGAGTTATCACTTCCAGCCAGGAATGCTGACAGTGCTCAGCTCCGTCCCTTGCCAGAATTTTGGGAGAAAATAAAACTTTTGTGTAACTCCTGGAGCGGCCGATTCCGAGTGACTCATCCTGAGGGAAGGACTGCACAGGATGATCTAAAAATAAGGACCAGGAGAAGCTCCAGCAGATCCGTCACGGCCATCCTGGAGCCTCAAATCCTTGGCTAGAGGTGGAAAACTGATCCCGGCTCATCCCAAACCATTCCCAAGGCCAGAATTCCAATGGAAAAAGTCTTCAGTGCCACTGTTCCCCCTCAGACGGTTTTGAGGGCAGTTTGAGGGTTTGGACTTTTTTTGGTTCATCTTCTTCTGTCTCTCCACGGTTGGATGGGAGGGAAGGGATCCCCTCTGGAATTCCTGATTCCCTTGGCTGGGAATTTCGGCATGCGCTGCATCACCTGCTGGGAATCTGGGATTTCTTTCCCTCCATTCCAGGTCCATCTCCCTCACAATTTCTGGGAGATCTCCCTGCTGGGCCAGAATCTCCCTGGTGTATTCCGTGAATCCTTCGGGCTGGGTGGACACTGATCCATGATCCTACAGGACCCGAATTCCTGGGGTTCCTGGCTTTTCCTGGATCCTGCTGCAGTGGGAAGAGCATGGAATAGAGGAAACTCTGACATTTTGGGGTCTCATCCCCGTGGTTTTGGTGGATAGCATTCCATGATCCTACAGGATCCTAATTCCCTGTTCTCCTGGCTTTTCCTGGATCCTGCTGCAGTGGGAAGAACATGGAACAGAGGAAAGGAAACTCTGCCATTTTGGGGTCTCATCCCCCAGGTTTTGGTGAACAGCATTCCGTGATCCCACAGGATCTGAATTCCCTGTGTTCCTGGCTTTTCCTGGATCCTACTGAAGTGGGAAGAGCATGGAAGAGGGGAAAGGAAACTCTGCCATTTTGGGGTCTCATCCCCCAGGTTTTGGTGAACAGCATTCCGTGATCCCACAGGATCTGAATTCCCTGTGTTCCTGGCTTTTCCTGGATCCTGCTGCAGTGGGAAGAACATGGAACAGAGGAAAGGAAACTCTGCCATTTTGGGGTCTCATCCCCGTGGTTTTGGTGGATAGCATTCCATGATCCTACAGGATCCTAATTCCCTGTTCTCCTGGCTTTTCCTGGATCCTGCTGCAGTGGGAAGAGCACGGAACAGAGGAAAGGAGGCTCTGCCATTTGGGAACCTCATCCCCGTGGTTTTGTGGGATAAGGACTCAGCAGGTGACGGAATTGATGGAACAACTCCACACCCACCCAGAGGGAGGGAAAATCCTTTGTGTCCATCCAAAGACGATGTTTAAACAACACCAGGAGTATCCCAAATTCCCCACCCTCCTGTTCCATCATTCCCCTCCAACAGGGGCTCGGAATCGTGTCCCAAAATCCGCCTCCAGTTCCTGGGGCCATTGTTTTAATGGATTGCTGAATTTGGGATTTATTATCCCGGACGTCTGGCCAATGTAAATGTTTCCTTTCCTTAAAGCCAGCAAGGATTTGTAATATTCCTACGGATAATCCTCCCCTCCAACCACATCAAGGAGAGGGCAGCGAATTCCAGGGAGGAACAGACAATTCCCGCCCTGGGAGAAGCTGCTGTGAGTGATTCAGTGTTGCTCCTCTCGGTCACATTCCAGCTTTTATCCCAGCCTTGAAATATCCGTGGCATCCCAGAATTTTAAGTGATAAATGTCAATCCTTGTGAAATCCTGCCATTCCTACAACTCCCGGGAATTTTCTCATCTGGGAGCAAAAGGTTTTTGTCATCGGGAACAGGAAGTCTCCTTGCTGGGAATCACGGATTTGACATCCCCAAAAGGTTAACTCTTCACTGCTCCCTTTGAAAGCCGGTTCATATCCCAGGAAATCATTTTTTTATGGAATTTCTTGCGCCTTGATGGTCCTTCGATGTTTTCTGGGATGTTGATCCCACAAAGTGCTGATCCTTCCCAACAGAAATCCAGTTTAATTTTGGGGAGAAAAAGGTCAAACTTGACAGTGATTTCAGTGACTTTTATTCCAAGGCAGCAAACTGTGGAAATTCCCAAAGATCAAATGGATGAATCCCATTTTTCTGGGCCCTGGAATTAAGTGAGTCCATCTCCATTTTATCCTGTTTGCTTTTATTAAAAATCAGCCATTTTTATCTAAAAAGATCTTTCATCTTGGAGGATTTAAGGAAAACACCTGGAATTGGGTCATGGTGGCCTTGGAAAAACACCTGGAAAACCCCAAAACGACCTAAAATTGCCCCACAATTACAAAATAAATTCATTTTTTACATCCAGTTCCAACCAGTTTCACATCTGGGTGATTTGGGTCACCAGTGGGAGCCTCCACCTTCTCCAGGTTCCTCTGGAGCTGGGAATGGATTCTGCAGGGTGCTGGGAATAATGGATTTTGTGTCCGTAATATCGGAATTCTGCTACAGACCCAAATTCAAATTAAATTCTGAGTGGTTTAGTGACCTCCAAGCAAAATCATCCGTCTTTTTTAGACCTGGATTTGTAATCCAGGCTGGAATCTCAGTGGAGAGCTCAGTCCTGCTCCTCTTCCTCTTTCCAGATGGGCCTTTGCTCTCCACGGAACTCCCTTTGAATCGGCATTCCCTTTGAATCAGAATTCCCATTAAATCTGCATTCCAATTAAATCAGCATTCCCTTTAAATCAGCATTCCCATTAAATCAGCATTCCCTTTAAGTCAGTACTCCTGGACTCTGAGAGCAGGCAGAATTAAAATTCCTGGAATATCCTCTCCCAGCCTCTGGAATCCACCCGGTGCTGTGGGAAGATCTTTAAGGACAGGACTGCTGGTTGAGTTTCCCGGGATTTAACCCACCTTTGGGATGAACCACAGCCCTCATTCCCCTTTTTTTCCCTTACTCTGCATTTGCACAGCCCATAATTTCCATAATTTCCATAATTAGAAGCCGGAGGGATCTGTGTGGGACATTGGGATGCAGGGTTTGGAGCTGGGAATTTGAGGAATCTCCTCCCCAGATGAGGGCTTTTCTGCCATGGAATTAGTTTAAATGAGCAGTTCAGTTCAAATTAGCAGCTTAGTTTAAATTAGAGAGCAGTTTGGTTTAAGCTAACAGTTCGGTTTAAATTAGGCAGCAGTTTAAATTAGCAGCTTAGTTTAAATTAGCAGTTGAGTTTAAACTGGACAGCAGGCTAGTGTTAAAATAACAGTTTAATTTAAATGAACAGTTCAGTTCAAACTAGCAGTTAAGTTTAAACTAGACAGCAGTTCAGTGTTAAAGCAACAGTTTAGTTTAAATTAGCAGTTTAATTTAAATTAGCAGTTTAGTTTAAATTAGCAGTTTAGTTTAGTCTAAATTAGCAGTTTAGTTTAAATTAGCCAAAAAAAAGCCACCTCTATTTTAGGTCCCTGTAATGCCAGAGGCACAATCCCAAGCCAATTGGGGTGGGAATGTGCTGGAAAATCCAACCTCGTGTCCCAGACTGGAATCTGAGGCTCTCCCAAGGGATATTCGGGAGGTTGGAAGTGAAATCCAGTTCTCTTCATCTCCTCTGAGTTTTTCTGTGTTGGTTAAACCTCAACCCTTCCCTTCCCTTCCCTTCCCTTCCCTTCCCTTCCCTTC
>VWZP01005806.1:226241-238504 GCA_013396995.1 Dicaeum eximium
CTTCCCTTCCCTTCCCTTCCCGGAAACTTCCCGGAAACTTCCCGGAAACTTCCCTTCCCGGAAACTTCCCTTCCCGGAAACTTCCCTTCCCTTCCCTGGGTTTTTTTCAAAGGAAGTTTGGGATTTCAGGGTAATCCTGCTCCAAGGAAGCCAGGACTGTGATCCCAGAGGAAATACACAACTGTAGGGAAAGGAGACTCAGGGAATCCTGGAATGGTTTGGGAAGGACCTTAAGGATTATCCCATTCCATCCCTGCCATGGCAGGGACACCTTCCATTATCCCAGATTTCTCCAAGCCCTGTCCAACTTGGCCTTGGACATTCCAGGGATCCAGAGGCAGCCACAGCTTCTCTGGGAATTCCATCCCAGCCCCTCCCCACCCTCCCAGCCAGGAATTCCTTGCCTGGATATGACAAATTGGGAGAATCTTCCCAGAAAAGCCCCAGCAGCTCTCCGAGCTTTGGTCACCTTTTGTCCTACAGATATTCCCATGGAACTCTGGAATTTCCGAGCTTCTCGTTCCTGGTTTGGGAATGTGTCCCCGTGAGACACCTTAAAGGATGGAATTGCCAAGGAATCACGGAATGGTTTGGGTTGGAAAAGATCCTAAAGCCCATCCAGTGCCACCCCTGCCATGGCAGGGAATTCCCACTGTCCCAGGGTGCTCCAGCCTGGCCTTGGGCACTGCCAGGGATCCAGGGGCAGCCACAGCTGCTCTGGGAATTCCATCCCAGCCAGGAATTCCCCATTCCCAGTATCCCATCCATCCCTGCCCTCTGGCACTGGGAGCCATTCCCTGTGTCCTGTCCCTCCATCCCTTGTCCCCAGTCCCTCTCCAGCTCTCCTGGAGCCCCTTCAGGCCCTGCAAGGGGCTCTGAGCTCTCCCTGGAGCCTTCCCTGATCCAGGGGAACATTCCCAGCTCTCCCAGCCTGGCTCCAGAGGGAAGGATCCAGGCTGGGCTCTGTGGGTGCTTTGGGTGCCATCCCTGTGTTTTTGGATGGAGTTGGACGGAGAAGGAAAAGAGGGATCCAGACCTGACTAAAGCCGGGATTTGGAGGCGGTGCCCAGGCCTGGCCAGGCCCGGTTGAGCTGTGCTGCTGATCCTCCCCGAGCAGGGAATGATGTGTTTGACATTCCCAGGCCATTCCCAGGCCATTCCCAGCTTCCCTGCATCCCACAGGGATGCCAAGCTGCTGTTCTCTCCCAGCACTTGTCTCCCTGGGCCCTGGGAATGTCCTGTGCCAGCCTTTCCCAGCTATTCCTGCAGGAACTGCACCAGGACAAGCCCCAAACACCAATATTCCTTTGCAGCTGCACTTCCACAAAATTATAATTAGCAAAATAACTGGAATATTACCCCAAAATCTGGAATTCCCTGGTTTTTCAGCGTTCCTCCTGATCCCCTTCCCATTTTAGGTGTTCCCCTCTTCCCTTGGCACCTGATCTCGCTCCGGGAGTAGGATTTGGAATCCTGACATCACCCAGACAATGAATTCTTCACTAAACTTGGCCCCAGTCCCCACCAGCTCCCCAAATCCAAGGATAAAGTTGCTGCGGAATGTGGCCAGAAGAGGAGGGAAACCAGAAAAACAAAACAGAATCCGAGCCTGAGCCGTTCCAGCGAAACTGCAGCCACCCAAAAATGCAGGAGCAGCACAAAAAGGAGCCACGCTGTGCCCTCACCAGCTCCCACTCCGTAATTTAAGGGAAAATGCTGAAGGTTTGGGATTTTTAAAACCCTTCTCTGGTTTCTTCGGGGCAAGGAGAAAAAAAAAAAGGAAGAGAGAGAAAAAAAAAAAATTCCTTGTGTTCGTTCCCTGAGTAAACAGCAGAATTCAGGGATTAATCCAGGGCTGGAGGATCCTTTCCCTCGGTTGGTTTTTGTCCCTGATTTCTAATTTTGTTCCCGGGTTCTCTGGGAGAGCAGGAGGTCCTCGTGGCACAGGAAAGGGATATTTGAGCTGATCCAGGGGGAAATTCCTGGTGTTTTGGATGAGAAAAAGATGAAATTGAAGTGGTGGGGAGGGAAGGGCTCTCCTTTAGTCATTCCTTTAATTATTCCAGGGCTTCTGCTCTGGCGATGATGCCTGTGCTGAGGAATTTTCCTATTCCCTGCGATAGGAGTGAGGGAAAAGAAAAAGGAAATTTCTGTACTGAGGTATTAAGGATGAACGACAGCCAATGAGCTTTTCCTCAGGAAAATGGGATTGGGAATAAGGTTTGGATCCCCTCAAGAATCCCAGTGTGGCTGTGGAGCCTGAGGGACTCCAAAGTTCAGATGTTCCCATTTTTCTCCATGGGACAGATGGAATTTCCCATCATTCCCCACAGCTTAACAGGTAAATAAACCCCACAGGGTCCTGGGAAATGTAGTTAACTTTGGGAATTCTCCAGTGCTGGAAGTGATTCCATCAATTCTTCTCTATAAAGATATTTTGGTGCTCGTCCTGAACATTTTTAAAAATAAATTTCAAGTCTGGGGGGGCAAAATTTACACATTTTTTGTTAAAGACAGGAAAACTCTTAAAAACAGTATGGATAAATTAATTTTCTTTTCAAAAACATTGGAAAAGCCTGAGGAGATGCCCACGTCATTCCTAATTATTTTAAGGATTATTTTTTTCCTTCTTTTAGAGCCACCTATTGTGACTATTCTTTAAAAACGAAATCAAAAATTGGAATGACATTTAAATTAAAAATAAAAAATTCCCTTAAAAATGTACAGACTGGTCCTGGCTGCTCAAATTGGGAATGCAAAGGGAATTTTGGTTCTCTGTAGAAGATGGAAAAGAAGTTTTGGGATAGGAGAAGAGACTCGCCATCCCAAATCCATTGTGAGCTGCTGCCGGGCACTGATGGTTTCCTTGGAAAACCATAGGTTTTCCTTGGATTTCCTATGATTTCCTTGGAAAAACATAGGAAGGATTTTACTGAGGAGATGTAAAATGTCCAGGAAAAAATAAAACACAGGGAAGCCGTGGGCTGATCCCAAGGCTTTCTCCATGTTGGGATTTGGTGTCCAGCAGTTCCTGGAGCTGAGCTCCATGTCCAGTCTCGCTTTGGGGTGATTTTCCCCGGATTTCAGGTGCTCCAATTCTACCATGAGCACCCTGAGAGATGCCTGGAGATGCTCCAGGATTAATCTGGGAGAAATTCCCAGCTGAGGGAGCTGGGAAAGGGGCTCCAGGGGGATCCTGTGGCTCTGCACAATTCCCTGACAGGAGGGGACAGCTGGGGAGGTCGGGATCTGCTCCCAGGGAACAGGGATGGGATGAGAGGGAACAGCCCCAGGTTGTGCCAGTGAAGGGTTAAATTGGATATTTGGGATAATTTCTCCATGGAAAGTGTGCTCAGGCCTTGGAATTTCCCAGGAGTGTTTGGAGTCCCCATCCCTGGAGGTGTCCCAGGAATTCCTGGATGTGGCACTCGGGGCTCTGGTGGGGATCGAGCACAGCTTGGACTCGATGATCCCAGAGATCTTTCCCAGCCTTAATGATCCTGGGATTCTCTCTGCTACAATTCCATAACCACAAATTTCCACACAAATACAAAGATTTCCTCGCCCCAAACTCCGCAGGGTTTTATCCATCGGCCTCCTTAAATCCCAGGCTCTGCTGTGCATGGAAATCTTCATGGCCGTGTCGGCACGGGGGTTTTTAGGGATGTGGGTATCCCTGTTGGTCTTTGTGGACCTGCAGGATTACAATTCCCAGCCCCTTTCCCATTTTTTCCATGCAGGTGAACCTCCCAAGTGCAGCTGGATGAAACTCTGGAATAGCTGGGGTGGGACAGTGAGCCTGGAATTAAAGCTGGATAAGGAGACCCACACACGGCGTTGGAGAGGGTGGCAGGAGCGCCCTATGGAAGGTGGGAATTCTCCTCTCTCCTAAACAATCCCAGCTCCAGCTGCGCCATCCCGGGATGCAGAAAAGGCTCCCAGCACTCAGCTGAACTCTCCGGCCTTTTTAGGGAGAGGCCACTGCTTTATTTACTGCTCTTGGGAGGGCGGGAGAGCTCCGGCTCCCGGCCAGAATCCAGTCGGGAATAACGGCCCCAAAGAGCAACTTGAACTTGGAGGAGCCTCTTCACTCCCATCTTTCTCCTTTCCTGGAGCTGAGCGCAGCCGGAATCCGTCGGAATCCGTCTGCGGAGCTGGCACGGGTCCTTATCTTTGCCATCGGCATCCCGGACTTTTCTTGCTGACAAAGGAGGAATATTTACGCCAGGAGGCTGCGGGAACACAACATTCCCCCCCGGCACAAATAAATCACAGCACAAACTTTATCTGGATCTGCAGGGAACAGACAAATCCATAAAATTCCCTGGATGGAGAGGGTCAAACCCAATCTTGGCTGAACTCACAGGGAGCAGGAGGATTTATTCCAACAAACTCCCAGCTCCCAGTCCTGCTGCTGAGTAAATATTGGGATTATTGGCGTTAATTGATAGAGAATTAATTGCTGTAATTATTGTGATTCCAGCATGGCTAACGCAGATTTTATTCCCTTCCCAACCGGAATTTTTAACCCCTAAACATCCTATTAAATTATCTCATCAGTAATTATTAACTAGGTCATTATCAGGCCTACAGAAATATAATTAAAATATCATCCAAAGGCGTCGAATGCAATTTTCAGGAAGAAAGATCTGAAAACCCGGCTGTTGAAAATCCCAAGCCTTTCAAGTGTTGCCAATCCCAGAAGTCAAGAAGAGGGAATAAAGGCTGGCTTTGGGAATGTGTGTGAAGCCATTGTTCTCCCGCTGTCAATCAGCAGCCTGTGGTTCCCGACAATGGAGTTGTTTTCCAAAGTTTCCCAAAGTTTACTCTGCAGAGTCATCGCAGCCTCGTGAAATCCGACTCCCGCTGTTGCTGTGGTTGGGAAATAAACCAGGGAGAATTCTCCTTGTTTTCCTCATGGCTGCAGCTTCAGGATTCGCCCTCGGTGAGTGCTCGGGATGCAGCTTTAAAAATCCCAAATCCTGGGTTTTATATTAAAAAAAACCAAACAAACCCAAACCCACCACGTGAATGCTCATTCCAATATCCTTTATCGATCCCGGGAATCCATGGATGTTTGTGGGATGTTGTTCCTTGAGAATTTTAATAAAAGTTATTTAAACTTCTTGTGCTCAGCTTCTCCATCAGAGGGGGTTTAGCTCAGGAGCATCCCACTACTGGAAGGTAAAGGAGAGCTTGGATTGGGAATGCAATGGAATTTGGGATCATCACAGTTCCTAATTCCTGTCATAGGATCCCAGAACGGTTTGGGTGGGGAGAGACCTTAAGGATATCCCAATCCCATCCCATTCCATGGGCAGGGAATTCCCACTGTCCCAGGTATGGCCTTGGGCACTGCCAGGGATCCAGGGGCAGCCACAGCTGCTCTGGGAATTCCAGCCCAGCCCCTTCCCACTCTCCCAGCCAGGAATTCCCAATTCCCAATATCTCATCCATCCCTGCCCTCTGGCAGTGGGAGCCATTCCCTGTGTCCTGTCCCTCCATCCCTTGTCCCCAGTCCCTCTCCAGCTCTCCTGGAGCCCCTTCAGGCCCTGCAAGGGGCTCTGAGCTCTCCTGGAGCCTTCTCCTCTCCAGGGGAACATTCCCAGCTCTCCCAGCCTGGCTCCAGCCCTGGAGCAACTCCGTGGCCTCCTCTGGATTCACTTCCAGCAGTTCCCTCTTTCCTGTGCTGGGAGCCCCAGAGGAGGTTGAGGTTTCCCCCATAATTATTAATTTTTTTTTTTTTTTAACTGACCCTGACTTATGGAAACGAAAGTTTTTAGTGACTCCACAGCACTTTTCCCAACCTTTCCATGGGATGTAGTGGGAATATTCTCAGTTTGGGCTGGAATTCCCTGATGGAAGCACAGTCAGACAGGATGAACATTTGGAGCCAGCAGCTGATTATGGAGGAACCCACAGGGAGCTCGGAGCCGCTGGATGCACTCTGCCCACCTTTTATATCCCTTGGGATCGTCCAACCCAAATTCCAAACACTCCCGAACCTCCCCTGCTGTGAAGCTTCATCCATGGAGAAAATCCAGCATTTCAGAGGATCACAGGACCAAGGCTGTTGGGAAAGACCTCTGAGATCCTGGAATCCGAGCTGCTGCTCCACCTGTTGCACGTGGGAGTTGTGGAAATGCAGGGAATTTTCCGGGATCTCCCTGGGCTTGGTTGTGATTAACGGAGGAAAGGAAGATTTGCCTGAACTCTGCTTCCAGACCAAACATCTTGGGAATAATCCCATTTTCCAAAGGGGATCCAGGGTGGGAATGTGCTTGAGAGCTGAGGAGGTTTTGCTGTCCCAGCAGGGAGCAGTGACAGGATTTCCAGGGAAAGCTGGCCCTGCATTCCAACATTTAAATATTTATGGGAAGGTGACATGAGGTCTCTGAAAACACCTTTGGCTTTCCCTTCACCTCATTAAGCCCTTGGCATTCCCTGGATCCGGCCCAAGGAGCTGCCAAAAGCCTGGAATAGGGGGCAGTTGGGTGGCTGGGCGAGAACACCATTTCCTGATCCAGTTGGGATCCATCCTGAATTTATCCGGCTTTTCCATGGTCACTCTTTGGACTCCATCACTCGCATGAGGCTGAGGGCAACTGGGACCTCAAGGAACACGGACGAATTCCAAAATCTTGGATGCACTGCTTGGATCTGATGGTCAGGGGCACATGGAATGAGCCCCATGCAGTGGAGGAACATCCAGGCAATTCCTAGTAAATCTGGATGCCATATCCATGAATCCCAGAATCCCACAATGGTTTGGGTTGGAAGGGATCATCCCATTCCAGCTCCTGGATATTCCGATTGTGTTAGGTTGGGAGGAGTTTGGAGCTCAGCTGGGAATGTTGATCCTGGAGAAAAGGAACTCCAGGGGAACCTTCTGGGACAGGAGGGGTGAGCCGAAGGAAATTGGAAATTGGCCCATCCCTGTGTACTGTCCCTCTAGTTCCTGAGGAAAATTCCCTCTCCAGCTTCCCTGGAGCCCTTCAAACCCTGGGAGCTGCTCTGAGCTCTCCCTGGAGCCTTCTCCTCTCCGGGATGAGCATTCCCAGCTCTCCCAGCCTGGCTCCGTAGGGAAGGTGCTCCAGTCCCTTTATCAACTCCGTGGCCTCCTCTGGACTTGCTCCAACATTCCCAGGTCCTTCCCAAACTGGGATCCTTTACTGGGGGCAGCTGCACGCCCCCAGCAGAGAGGGAACGGGGAACAGCTGGGAATGGCACCGGATCCAAGGGAAAAAAACCCTAAAAATGCCTAAAATCCCATTGGGAAGCACTCCCGGGATCACCTGAACTCAACTCTTATGAAGCTCCTGCTGGGACTTCATTGTGTTAAACTCCAGCGCTGTGAGCCAGGTTTTGTTAGTCTGAGCTTAATTAGACCCCGCTTCAGAATCCATTCAATCCACTGTTCCATAAACATTCCGGAATTCCAACCTGGGCCTTGATCAGCTCCATGGATCGGGATGGATAAATGTCAAATCAAAGCTGGGACTAAAGGAAAAGCTCACAGCATTCCCAGATGTGCAAATGTGGGACACTGAGGTGTTTTTTGGGATCACTGGGGGTGGCTTTGGGCTGCAGCAAGGAATTTTGAGTTGGATTTAGGGTGGGAAAAGCAGAATAAAATGTGGATAACGGTGGGACAAGAGGAAAGAGAAAGTCCAGGAGCCTCCTTTTCCTGTCAGGAGTCCTGTCTAACATGGATCCAGCTGCTGGGTGTGGCAGGATGTGTGGGAAAGGTCACAACAATCTGGGAACAATTGGGATAGCTGGGGAAAAGTTTCCAACCTCACCATTTGCTCCTCGGGACACACAAAATTCCCTGGATTTTATCCTTCCCCTCTTAATCTTCCATGACAAAACCAGTCCCAAATGTCACTAAAGGAAAATTCTGATAAAAACATGGATTTTTCCTTCGGAGGAGGGAGGAGAAGCCAGGATTGGGATTGGGTTTTCCACACCCAGGAGGGTGAGACACCTCTTATCTCCCTAAAGCAGCAGTGATTTGGGGGAAAATCCTACGGGATGGGATTTTCCTGGATGTTTCTGCATCCTATAGGATCTGATCCTGTTCTTTACACATCATTCATGGATGAACTCCCTGACCTGGATCTGGGACTGGAACAGGCACAGCCACAGGGAAGAGGGAAATGGAAGCTCAGGGATGAATCCTAAATTTCCAATCTTTTTCCTGCCAGGTCCGATCCTCCCCAGGTTCCCGAGCAAGAGTCAAGCCAGGAGGAAGAGCGGGAATGAGGAGCTGGAATACCAGTCCTGGTGAAATCCGTGTTTGGGAATCTGAACCACCCCTGCACTTCCAAGGGATTTTCCACCAGCAGGAGGAGGGGTGAGATCAGAGCCTGACTGGGGGCTGAGACAAGCAGGAATAGCAGGAGGATTTTAGGGAATAATTAAAACGTTTTGGGATCAGGTGAAAATTCCGTGACTGGGAGGGAGGGAGGGAGGGGTATCCATCAGAAATGGAGAGGGAAGATCCCGAAGGAAGCCGGAGTGGAATCTGGAGTCACACAAGGTGGCAGTGCAGATTGTCAGCTTGGGGACATTGGGAAAAGGCTAAAAATATTCCATGGGATCAGATGCAACAGGAGAATCCAGGCATTTGCTGCTGGTGTAATTCCAGACAGGAATTCTGCCTGGGCGACTCCGCTGCGTTCGGAGTCCACGGGACAACACCCGGGTGAATTCCTAATTGTTCCCCTGGATTTATGAACACCATTTCCTGATCCAGTTGGGATCCATCCTGAATTTATCCGGCTTTTCCATGGTCACTCTTTGGACTCCATCACTCGCATGAGGCTGAGGGCAACTGGGACCTCAAGGAACACGGACGAATTCCAAAATCTTGGATGCACTGCTTGGATCTGATGGCCAGGGGCACATGGAATGAGCCCCACGCAGGAGAGGAACATCCAGGCAATTCCTAGTAAATCTGGATGCCATATCCATGAATCCCAGAATCCCACAATGGTTTGGGTTGGAAGGGATCATCCCATTCCAGCTCCTGGATATTCCGATTGCGTTAGGTTGGGAGGAGTTTGGAGCTCAGCTGGGAATGTTGATCCTGGAGAAAAGGAACTCCAGGGGGATTCTGACAGCCAGGGGGGAATCGGGATCTGCTCCCAGGGAATAGGGACAGGAGGAGAGGGAACGGCCTGAAGTGGTTCCAGGGAAGGGTTAAATTGGATATTTGGGATAATTTCCCCATGGAAAGGGTGCTCAGGCATTGGAAGAGCCCAGGGAGGTTTGGAGTCCCCATCCCTGGAGGTGTCCAAGGAATTCCTGGATGTGGCACTCGGGGCTCTGGTGGGGATCGGGCACAGCTTGGACTCGATGATCCCAGAAATCTTTCCCAGCCTCAGGGATTTTAGGATTCTCTGGATGCAAAAGCCGCTTTTCCCAGCTCCGTTCCTCCTCCAGCCCCTCCCTCAGCCCTGCCAAAACTCTCCAGGTGAATTTAGAAACTCCAGGAGAGGATTTTCCTGGGGTTTAATCCCAAACTCTTGAGGATTTTTGGGAAGCCATTAACTCCCAGTTCCAGCACATCTGAGGGTGCAGCAACTTCTGTGGGAAGAAGGAGGAAGGAATTGTGGGCAGCTGGGAAAAGATGGTGTGAAAATCCATGGAAAACCAGAAATCAAATCTATGGAAAATCCACTGGAAAACATTTGGAAAGTCTGACCCAGGACAAGTTTCCATGATCTTGGTAATTTTTATATTTATAATTTTAAGGCTCAGCTCCTACAGAGGGACCTAAAGGAAGATTTCCCCCTGAATGATCTTCCCACCTAATTCTCCAAAATTTTGGGATGCTGAACGAGGGACAGGATGATGGCAAAACAACGGGAATGATCCATGTCAGGGATGTGTCACTGATGCCACCACGGTGTCACCCCATGGGAATGGGATGCAGGAGAGCAGGGAAAAGTTTCTCCTCTTGGAATTAACAGCAGAACCTTCAGTGCTTCATACAGAGCTCCAGAAATCCAGGAAAGACATCAAAGTGGGAATAAAAAACGGGAAAGAAAATCCAGGAAAAACACCTTCATTTCTTCTCAGCTTTTTATTTCTTCTCAGCTTTGTCCCAGCTTTGGAATTTGACCCCCAGGAGTTATTTCAGGGCTGTTTTCCTCACATTCCCGTTCCTGGCTCAGGATAAATCCCTAATTTGTTGAAAGCTGGATGGACAAATTGGAGCAGCAGCAGCCCAAGTCGAGAGTTTTTTGGGAGGAGCTTGGGAAAGCTCCAGCAGCCCGGAGAGATTCCAACATTTCTGCTCCGCTTCTGGAAGTGGGACTTCACTTTTGGTCGCTCGCTCTGGATTTGGCTGCCAAGAAACCACAAGGAAAATAATAAAGAAGCAAAACAACTCCGCGGGCTCGGGTTTCTGGGCGGTGCCGAGGCCGGTTTGCGCAAAACGCTTCGATCCCGCGTCGTTCCCTGGATTTGGGCCCTGGATTGTGCTCAGAGAGAGCTCCAGGCGCTGCTCCAGAAGCGTCCCCTCACAAGGGCGGAGGTGGAGACAGCCAAAGGAAAGGGGATTTATAAGGAGAGCCGGCTGCTGCAAAGGAGGGAAAGAGAATTTCAGGGAATTCTGAGGTGTTGCCAGCAAGAAGGGAAGAGAACAGCAGGAAAACCGGGCTTAGGCACCTCTTTTCCATCTGGTACTGGATTAGAATAGGAAAATAATGGGATTAATTGGAATGAAATCAGAATTGAGGGGCTTTTATCAGGGAATCAGCTCCAAATGCTAAAATAGCGTTGGGGCTAAGGAATAGGAAACTGCTCCTTCCAGCGGGATTCAGCACTGGGAAGTTGGAGGGAGGGAGGGATGGATGGAAAATGGATGGATGGATGCATGGATGGATGGATGGATGGATGGATGGATGGATGGATGGATGATGGATGGATGGATGGATGGATGGATGGATGGATGGATGGATGATGGACGGATGGATGGATGGATGGATGGATGGATGGATGGAGGGATGGATGGACGGACGGACAGATGGACGGATGGAGGGATGGATGGATGGATGGATGGATGGATGAATGGATGATGGATGGATGGATGGATGGATGGATGGATGGATGGATGGATGATGGATGAATGGATGGATGGATGGATGGATGGATGGATGGAGCAGGAGGGGTCTGTCTAAACCAGGAGTGGGAGGTTTTCCCAGTGGTGGCTGAGCTGTCACATCCCAGGGGATTTGCCAGGATTTGCAGGAAACCCTCTGGATAAAACCTCCTTGTGGTCAGGACACCTTCCGCTATTCCAAGTGCTCCAGCCTGGCCTTGGGCACTGCCAGGGATCCAGGGGCAGCCACAGCTGCTCTGGGAATCCCATCCCAGCCCCTCCCCACCCTCCCAGGGAAAGATTTTTCCTGATACAAAATTTCCTTGGTTAAGTTTTATTTTTCCTGAATTTTCCCTGTTTCTTCTTCTTTTTTTCCTTTCACCTTTTCGTATTCCATGGCCATCCAAACAGGAATCCCCTCACCTCGAGCCTGGAGAGCCCCACAAATGGATCTATATCCAAAATGCCCAAACATCCGACTCTTTCCATTTCCTTAAATGAAAAAAGAGTTGCCAACAGCTCAAAGGATGTTCTGGGAGTTTTATGGGATTATCCAGTTCTCTCCAGGCAGGAAGAACATTCCCTTCTGCCGGCTCCACATCCATTTTTCCAATTCCATATTTAATTGCTGGGGAGCCCAGGTGAGATCGGGAGAAACTGGGAGGGGCTGATTTTATGGGAGAGAGTTTATCCAACCTGGAATGAGGAAGGAAGGCCCCTGGCTGCCCCTGAAGTCAGGTCCTGCTCCTTCCCGCTGCTATTTCTGGAATGCCTTGGGATAACCCTGGCTTGGGCCAAAATAATGTGTGAGCCTCAACTTCCCTGAGGTTGGGAGAAGGGTTTGGTGGAGCCTGGAGAAAGGCAGGAAAATCCAACATAATCATCCTTGAGAATAAAATCATCTTGAGTAGATTTTTGCATTTGGAGCAATAAAGAAATCTAAATATTACAAATAAAAAGTATCGGGGATATAGCAGGAGAAGTGAATAAAAATAAAAATAGAAAGAAAAAATATAAATAATTAAAAAGTAGAAATATAAATTATTAAAATGTAAATAAAATATAAACATGAGTATAAATATAATAATAAATATAAAGAATATAAATATGAGTATAAATATAATAATAAATATAAAGAATATAAATTTAAGTA
>VWZP01005806.1:245807-260632 GCA_013396995.1 Dicaeum eximium
TGGATGGATGGATGGATGATGGATGGATGATGGATGGATGATGGATGGATGGATGATGGATGGATGGATGATGGATGGATGGATGGATGGATGGATGGATGGATGGATGGATGGATGGATGGTTGTTTAGGATCCAAACCAGGAAGCCCTAAAAGGCATCAGTGGGGTGGAGGACAGGGAGGAAGATGGAAACACCCTGGAAATCCATTTGGTAAAAAGCTCAAAGAATTCCTGTTAAATTCCAGGTTGCCTGCTCAGTCCGGAAGGGAATGATGGGATAGGAGATATTTTCATGAAGTTTATCCAGGATTCCTTGTGGGAAGGTGAAGGATTCCCTCTCTCTGCATTCCTGGGAATATCACACATTAATAAAGGCCAAAGCACCTCATTTTCCTGCCTGTGGAGAAGAGGCGACTTTAATTAAGCAATTTTAATTAAAGTTGGGATTTTTTCTTTTTACATTATCAGGATGAGAGAGCACGGGTAATGTTGGAATAAGAATCCAAGTTCCACAAAAATGGGGAGGAAGCAGGAAAGTTTTGTTTATTGACCATTCTTCCACAGGAGACAGAGAATTCTTGGAATTGGGGCTTTCCTAGAGGGAAGAAAATAAAAAAAACATAAAGGGGGGGGGAGGGGGAGGGAGGGCTCCGTTGTGTGGATAAAACAGGAGCCAGATGGAAACACCAAAATTCCAGGTGCTGTCCCTAAAGCAGGATTGAGATCCCTGAGCTGCCCTAGGGATCCTTCCATGCCTTGAGGCACCAGAAGTAGTGAGATGGATGTAATTCCTAAATCCCAAATATTAGGGGTGCTGGAGCACTTTCCTGGACTGGATACAAAGCCTGGATATGACAAATTGGGAGAATCTTCCCAGAAAAGCCCCAGCAGCTCTCCGAGCTTTGGCACCTTTGGTCTTACAGATATTTCCATGGAACTCTGGAATTTCTGAGCTTCTTTTTCCTGGTTTGGGAATGTGTCCCAGCGAGAGACCTTAAAGGATGGAATTGCCGAGGAATCATGGAATGGTTTGGGTGGGAAAAGATCCTAAAGCCCATCCAGTGCCACCCCTGCCATGGCAGGGAATTCCCACTGTCCCAGGGTGCTCCAGCCTGGCCTTGGGCACTGCCAGGGATCCAGGGGCAGCCACAGCTGCTCTGGGAACTCCATCCCAGCCAGGAATTCCCAATTCCCAGTATCCCATCCATCCCTGCCCTCTGGCAGTGGGAGCCATTCCCTGTGTCCTGTCCCTCCATCCCTTGTCCCCAGTCCCTCTCCAGCTCTCCTGGAGCCCCTTCAGGCCCTGCAAGGGGCTCTGAGCTCTCCCTGGAGCCTTCTCCAGGCTGAACATTCCCAATTTTCCCACCCTTTCCTCACAGGAAAGCTGCTCCATCCCTGGGATCACCCTGGTCAAACAGAACTGGCTGATGACAAGCAGCTCTCCAGCTCCCATAAATCCTTGCCCTTCTTTTCCTAGATGAAATTCCATGGATGTTCGAGGTGGATCAGCTGAGCTGTCTCACACCTCATGCAGCCCTCGGTCCTTGGATGTGCATCCAAATCTTGTTCCAGCTCCTGGAGTCTGGATCTCTCCTGGAAGAAAGGGGAAAAAGAGAGGGGAAATCTATTTAAAAAGAGGGAAAGGATGGATTTTGAAGGGCAATGGAATTTTAACTGGATGTCAGGACTGAAATGCTGTATTTGGTGAATGCCTTATGAAAAAAGATCCCAAAATCCTCCAGAAATGAGGGAAATAAAAGGAATAAGAGGATAAGGTGGGAACTGAGGCGGAGAAATAAAAAGTAACTCGACGTCCAGCCTGGGGCAAATCCTGGGTGTGAATTCCCGACCGTGAGATCACATTCCCTGTTCCCTGTGGCTGTCCCAGACAGATCCAGGGCCACCTTGGGATGTTCCCTTTGACCCTAATCCTGTCCCAGAGCTCAGCTCTTCTCACACCTCCCAGGCTTCTCCAGCCAAGCCGGGCAGAGCATTCCCGGGATTTCAGGAGCACAGCCCTCGGGACATTCCCGGCATTCCCGCGTGTCCATTGTTCCCGAGCTGGCGGCTCAGATTCGGTTACAGCCCCGCAGCGTCACAGCCAGAGCTCAAATTCCACCCTACGAAAAAGGCAGGAGGGTATTTTGGGAAGTGACATCGACGTTCCACCTGTGGCATCCCAAAAAAAGGCTCCGTGTTCCCTGTGGATCTCCCCTCTCCTTGTTAAAACACGGAAGAGCATCAACACCAAGGAAATTAGGGAAATTTGCTTTTAGAACATTCCTGTGGAAGTTTTCCCCATCCCCCTTTCCTCCTCTTCCCACTTATATTTAGGCTTCGTTTTGACGTTTTATTCCCTTTTTTCCCCTCCATAATTTTAAAATTCCCTTTTTGCCCGGTGTCTAATTGTGATAAAAGCTGGAATTGTGGTTCCTGCTGCGACCTCAAGGGAATCCCAGGATTCAAGTCACGACAAAAAATGATGACAAGGTGCAAATTCCTTGGATCACCACTGCGAAGGGATCCCCCATTCCATGGGGCTGGAGTCTTAAATGTCTCTGAGGAAAAAACAGGAGGAGGACCTGGATAATTTTCCAGAGGGAATAAAAGTCTGTAAGTAACAGAAATAGATTATCACGAAGTCTGCAGAAATAATTGTTAATTAATCCTTTTAATGATTTAATGAACTATTTTTAATGATTTAATGAACCCTTTTTTCCTTTCCCGTTGATCCTGAAGGATCCCACTGATTTTTTTTTTTTTCCTGGGCTTTTAGAATTTTTTACTGGCTTTGCAGCAAAGGAATGCCAAAAACCAGATCCCTTCTGCTCCTTTTCCCATGGCGCCTCCACATCCAAGGATCCATCAGAAACTCATTTTCCATTAAATCCCACACGGCTTCGTGAGGAGGAGCACATTTTCCCTTGGATTTTACTGCTTGGTATCTCCAACGTTGCATTTTCCATGGAAAAGACACTTTTGAGTCTAATTTTTTCCTTCTTTTCTTGTCCCAGGGAGGAGCCAGCATGTGCTGTCCTGATCCCAGGAGTCGGGAAGGAGCGGATGGATTGTGCCAGACAATCTCCGATCCCGCTCCATATCCACAGCTGGGATAAATAAATCAGCATTTTCTCCTTGAAGTTCTGGAAGTGGCTGATTCAGAGCAGCTGAAGAGCTGGGCCAAAGGCAGGAGATGGCTTTTTTTTGGGAGCTGAAATTCCTATAGGAAACAGGGATAACATTGGGCAAGCACCCCAAGGAATTTGGGAGTGGGAATTTTCATCCAGGTGGAAATTCCCGTTTTTCCCCTTTATTTCTGTGCCTCCCAGCAGCTTCTCAGGAGGTCAACCCCCTCTCATGGTCCCACCTCATCCCTTTTTCCTTGTGGATCCAACACCTTCCCTTCTCCTTTCCCTTCCCCTTTTATCCACTCCAGTGTTGAGGCAGGGATGGAAAAACTGGGAAGATCTGGCAAAAAAACTGGGAGACAAATTGAGATTTCCTCTAAATTCCCCATCTGGTTTTCCTCTTTTTTTTTTTTTTTTTATAAATAATTTCCCCTTTATTTTTAAACTGTTTTGTGCTTTTCTTCCATCATTACCTTGGAAATGCCAAAGCCTTTTGGAAAGCTTGGGATTTCTGTTTTTGACCGGGTTCGCTGAAGGGTGAGGAGCAGATGTGGTTTGGAGCTGCTTTTCCTCACCCAACATCTGTCAAGAACATCTGGGCCTGGAGAAGCCCCAAAAAAACCCCTCATTTTTGGGTCACAAATCTTCTAAAAACGCTTTTTTTAGGCTCTCTGGGGAAGGCCTCAAGCTGTGGCCATCCCCCAGTTCCAAGGGCAGAATTCCTGAGTGGGAAAAGTTGCACAACGATTTTTGGTTGGAATGGGAACGTCTTTGACGTGTCAAGCTCTCATTTAAAGATGCCTGGAGACCTTCCAGGGATCTTTTGGAAGTGAGAATTGGAGTTTAAAAATCCCAAATGAATTTGATTTTTGTTTTGAACGGAAATCCCGAAACATCGCAGAGGGGGGGGAATCGAACATGTGGAAACTGACGCATTTTTGCCCCAAATAATTGAGTTTTAATAGCCCACAACAATATTCCATGGGAATCGGTCACTTCCTAATTGGAAAAAGGGAAACCATCTCAGTTTCCTGAGGGGGAATGGGGCAAAATTCAGGAAAAGGAAGGAAATTGGGAGATAATCTCATCCCGGTCCCTTTTCCATGAAATGTGGCTCCAGATATTTCGAGGTCCCTTCCAAGCTGGGCTGTTCCCTGATTCCAGCAGACATTCCAGCATTCCATCCCACTGGGCAGCCAGACTTATCGAGGATCATGAGGCACCGTGGCAGCATTCCCAAATTTCAGTGATCCGGATTTTGGCTGGAATGTTTTGTTTTCACTTCACTCCTCATTTTCTGGTCCTTAAATCCAGTTGGATTTGGGGTTTGGGGTTTATTTTTGGGTTTTGTGGGAAATGTCTTGCTGAGTCCTGGAGAAAGTTATCCTACCCCAAGGATCCAGGGAATTTTAGGCAATTCCCAGCTATCCCAGCATATCCTATGGGACTCTGGAATAATTTCTTGGCAC
Source organism: Dicaeum eximium (assembly GCA_013396995.1). NCBI lineage: Eukaryota > Metazoa > Chordata > Aves > Passeriformes > Dicaeidae > Dicaeum > Dicaeum eximium. Next base: position 250,405 of record VWZP01005806.1, read on the forward strand.
AGAAAAGTTGAGTAGGAATCTCCACCCTCTGCCCCAAATCCATTCGTAGGAAAAGGGATTTTTGGGCAGGTTTGGGGTTTTTTGGGAGCTGCTGGGATTCCAGGGATCTTTCTGGAAGAGACGGACGAGGGATTTAGGGAAAGATTTGGCTGTTGGCAGGAGAATTTGCAGGGCATTGGAATATCTTGAATCCATGGAATTGGTCCAAGCAGAGGTTCGGTGCCTGCAGGGATTAAAAATCCATCAGGTGCTCCCCTGGTTTGGGTGGATTTTGGATATTTAAATAAAGATGAACTTAAGAAATCTTGGAATCCTGGAATGGCTTGGCTTGGAAAGAACCATCAGACCATCCTCTTCCAATCCATGGGCTCCAAGCCCTGTCCAGCCTGGCCTTGGACACTTCCAGGGATCCAGGGGCAGCCACAGCTTCTCTGGGAATTCCATCCCAGCCCCTCCCCACCCTCCCAGGGAAGGATTTATTCCCAAATCCCTTCGATCCCTGATCTCCCACTGTTTCCTGTGAAATGCTCCTGATCTGCTCAGGGATTTTGGCCCGATCCTCACCAATGAACTCCCCAAAAATCCCAAAATGGAATTGCCCTGGGTTTAGAAGAGGAACAGACAGGAGGAAAGGGAATCAAATCCCAAAGGATTCAACTAGGGTTTTTATCCAGAATTTTCCAATCCAAGCAGAAGTGACTTCCCATAAAATGCCAGGATACGAGAACTTCTTGGCGTTGACAGAAGCGCAAAGGATCATTCCTGAATATTCTTTACCATAAATATATAAAAATATTACAGAGAAAACCTTGGATAATCCAGAATTTTGCCCGAAAATCTGACTGAGGTGATTTCCAGCCCCTTTTCTGGACCATCTTTCCTATTATTTGGTTTTAGTAGGAAAAAAGCTGAGGGGAAAAAAAAAAAAAAAATCCCAAAAAAACAGCCAACCTCCAAAATGTGGCTGATTTGTGGGATTTGGGAGAGAAGGGAAATCTGATTTGTGGGATTTGGGAGAGAAGGCAAATCCGTCTTTCCTGGTTTTTCTGGGCTCTTCTTATCCGGCAGAGGTGGAGGTGACGATCCCGAGCTGCTGCTGAGATCCTGCTGGAATCTTAATGGCCTGATATTTTCCGTGGCTGTTTTCCATTCGGGAATGCGGCCTGGTGGCTTTTTAAACGTGTAAAACCTCTCCCTGTGGCTGCAGCCGATCCCAGATCCCAAATTAATTTTCACTGGAATTTTGCTGCTCTAAATGAGCAGAATCCAAAATTCCCTGGATCTGTGCTGATCCCAGGAATGTGGATTAGGGAATTTATAGTGAACACGGTGAAATAAATCCCTGGGTGGGATTTCTTGGGATCTTTGGAAGTTCCTCCAAGTCTCCAGCCGTGACTCATTCCAATGCGGGAATTAAAGAGGGAAAACTTCTCCAGGACATGAAAACAAGGAATGATTCCTGTTATTTCTGTTATTTTTCCCAGTCCTGGGGAGTTTTCCAGGCTGGAATACCCTGATCTAATGGAAGGTGTCCATTGGCATGGGATAAATGATCTTCCGGGTCCCTTCCAACCCAAACCATTCCATGGATTCAGTGATCCCGTGGTTCTGTTTCTTCCCAGGGATATCTCCAGCGTGCAGAGTTTGCAGGATTCCCTTCAGATCCCAGGAACCTTCCTGTCCTAATTCCTGCTGGGACAGAAAATGGGGAAATGGGAAAGAGAAACCTGCAGGAAAACTTTTCTGGTGGGGCTTTGCCACCTGAAGGAAATCTGGGAAGGGAGGGGATCCGGGAAAAGCAGATGGAAGGGGTTTGGATCGTGGATATCCAGGATGACACCAAAAGGAACTCCAAGAGATTTCTGATCCAACTGATACTTATTGGAATTCCAGCTGGGATCCCCTCACAAGTACCCTGTGACTTGGTGGGTGGCTGCTTTGTTCCAGGTTTTTGGGAAAATGCAAATCACCCAAGGAATGTGAAAGTGCCCCTGTGTCAGTGGGAGCTCCTGGTGTAGAAAAATGACCTGGAAACGGAAAACATCCTGGAAAAACGACACAAATCTGGGAATTATTCCCTGCATTTTGCTTCGAGGGGAAGCGTTATCCGAGCCAGGCGAGTCTGGGATGAGGAGAGCTCCGAATGGACGCTCTTATCTCAGTCCTTGGCGCAGGAATTTGGCACTCGAGTCCCAAAAAAGGCCTGGAAAATCCCAGGATGCACTTCCAGCACTGCCCCTTCCCTGCGTGGCTGTGCTCTCCCTGCTCCTGGGTGCATTTTCCTCAAAGCAATCCCGGTTTTTGGGCCCCTTCCCAGGAGCGTGATCCGAGACGGGAATTCTCCCTGTGCCAGCTGACACCGTGTGGATGCTTGAGCGTCCCTAAAGCCGCATCCTCGGCTCTAAATATAAACCTGGGCTTATCTTTGCGTGACAAAGACCAGGGGGGCCATCCAGCCTGGAAAAACGAGCTGGGAATGTCACTCAGGAGCTTGGAATGCCGCTCAGGAGCTGGGAATGTCACTCAGGATGGCCCTGGCGAGGATCAAACCCATGGGAGCACCTGGATCGTGACCCAGCCTCCCCCTCGTCCCCGCACAGCAAAAATGTTTGAGCCGGCGCCAGGCTCGGCCTAAACCCCCCCAAAATCTCTTTTCCATGGAAGTGTTAATTGGGAACAATGCGGGATCCAAGGGCAGGATCCAAAATAGCCGGGGCCAGTCTTGTCCTTTTATAGCCGTGGGCCCATTGTGAGCGGTGGCACGTGACGGCCTGGGAGGGACAAGGTGGCACTTCCAGAGGGGATAAAGACCCACCCGAGCCCGGGGTTTTCCTGCTCCTCTTCCCTGCCTTTCCAACCCCATCCTGCTCTCCTTCCCAAATCAGCCATGGCTCCCAAGAAGCCCGAGCCTAAGAAGGCCGAGCCTAAGAAGGAAGAGCCCAAACCAGCGCCTAAACCAGCGGAACCAGAGCCCAAAAAAGAAGTGGAATTTAACCCGGCTTCGGTCAAAGTAGGTGGATTGATCCCGTGGTGGCGTTGGATGCTGGGATGCTGGGAATTGATATCCGCAAAACTGAGCTGGGAATTGGGTTTGGGCAAACAGGGAATGTCCCACGGGGGATGAACACTGCAAGGCACAGGAGGAGATCGTTGTGGGGCCCTGTCCTTGGGGAATTGTCCTTTGGGGAAAAGGTATGTCCTTGGGAAAGGTCCTTTGGGAATTCCTTTGGGAAAGGGCATTATCCTTTGGGAATTGTCCCTTGGGAAAGGGCATTATCCTTTGGGAATTGTCCTTTGGGAAAAAGGATTGTCCTTTGGGAATGGTCCTTTGGGAATTGTCCTTTTGGAAAGGGCATTATCCTCTGGGAATTGTCCTTTGGGAAAAAGGATTGTCCTTTGGGAAAGGGCACTGCCATTGGGAATTGTCCTTTGGGAAAGGGAATTATCCTTTGGAAAAAAGAAGCAGAGCTTTGTAGGATCTCTTTTTAGTGGGAATTTGGGACAGACAATCACAGAATCAGGGAATCCCAGAATCCTGGAATGGTTTGGATTAGGACAGATCTTAAATCCCATCCCATTCCATGGGCAGGGACCCCTCCCACTGTCCCAGGGTGCTCCAAGCCCCAATTCCAGCCTGGCCTTGGGCACTGCCAGGGATCCAGGGGCAGCCACAGCTGCTCTAGGAATTCCATCCCAGCCAGGAATTCCCAATTCCCAATATCCCATCCATCCCTGCCCTCTGGCACTGGGAGCCATTCCCTGTGTCCTGTCCCTCCATCCCTTGTCCCCAGTCCCTCTCCAGCTCTCCTGGAGCCCCTTCAGGCCCTGCAAGGGGCTCTGAGCTCTCCTGGAGCCTTCTCCTCTCTTTAATAAACCTTTGGGACAATAAATATCTCTGGATCCTCAAAAAGCAGTTTCCCTTCAGGAAAACATGGGAATTATGTGAGAAATGGAATAAGTTGCTTTGTCTCTTCATGGATGAAATCCTTCTCCTCTCCCACATGGGACTAAGTCCCGCAGCTCAGGATTTGGGACAAGTTTTCCTGCCTTGAATCCCAAATTTCCTGGAAATCTTTGAATATTGGTGAAAAAAAGCAATAATTTGTAACATAGCAAGAAATCAAGTCCCAAGGAATTCAGTTTTGGGGAAGTTTTGAAGGGAATGACTGCTCCCAGAACAATTTAATTTAATTTAATAATTTATTTTACAACAATTTAATTTTACAATTTAATAAACCTTTGGGAAAAGGTTTGTGGTGGGATCCAGATGTCTCCAAAACCTCCGTGCTCAACATTCCAGCACTGGAAAAGGACAGGCACAAAGGGAATTGCTTCCCTTGGAGGCACAGGGAGCTCCAGCCAGGACACCATGACTTTGTGGGAAAATCCACTGGGATCAAGGGCAGCAGGGATGAGTTGTCATTTAAAAAAACACCCCAAACCTAAATCAACATCACTCAAAAAATCTTTATTTTTTAAAATCAAAACAATTCCATACTCCCCATATTTATTTTTGTCTTGGAAAAAAAAATTAATTCCTGCATTTTTCAAAATTACTCTGCACAGCTATTTGGGAAAATTATTGTTTTTCATGGGAATGTTTATTTTTCCCTTTGGCACAGTTTGGAATTTCAAAGGTTACATTTATTATAAATATTCTATAAATTACAGAGTTCTCAGCCCATTTTTAAGGTGCTGAAAGTTTGTCTGAATTCCCAAATAATAAACAAATCCCAGTCCAGTGCTGCTGTGAGATTCCCTTTAACTCTGCAGGGAATATCCCATTCCCAAATACTGGATCAGGGAAATTGGGAAATATAGAGTTGGAGTCTGGGGCATTTTTTTCCCAACCTCATAGAAAGGGGAGGGGATCTTCCCTAGAAAAGTTTTCCTGGGAATTCTTTAATTTGATCAGGAATTCCCTTGGCTGTTCGTGCAAATTCCTGCTCCATAAAACCAGCTCTGCTGGAGCCCAGAATCCCTTCCCAATGCCTGGAAAAATGCTTTAATGTGGGTTGGAATTCTCCAGATATCCTGATTTCTGCACTGCAGGATGAAATCCATTCTTATTTCCACAATCTATAGAAAAAAAAAAAAAGTTGGGAAAAACAACCTTGTACCCAAACAAAATGTTCAGAATCCACCCTTTCATGGGAATGTCCCAAAATATTTCTGTTTATTCCCAGATTTTATTGGTTGTGTTTGGAATCTTGAGCCTTTTTTTTTTAACCACAAAGAAGTCTGAAAATCAAAATATTCCCGTGGTAGGGAAAGATGCTCCTTGCTGGATAATTCCTTGCTGGAATTTTCCTGCCTCACCCAGTCCTGATAATGATCCCAGGATCTTATCTGGCACCTGGAATTATATCAGATTTTCCTTTTTTTTTTTTCCTCTCACCTCTGGATGCTCCTGGTCTGTTTTTTTGTGTCTGTTGGGATGCCAGGGACTTAAATGTGGGATCCATCCCTTACCTAAAGCCATTATCCCAAATTTTTGGTGTTTCTCACACGCACATTCCCACTGGATTTGATCCAATGCTCCGAAGTTTTCAACATTCCAAAGATTTCCCAAATTTCCAAGAGTGGGTGTAACTGGATGTTGTTTGCAACTCAGCCAAAAGAGGTTTTGGGGGATTTATTTCTGCCTTTTCCAGAAGGGTTGGGCTCATTCCTTGGAAAGAAATTTTTTAAGGAAGTGTTTTTCTAGGATGATCCCTGAACTTTTTATTTTGAGGAATAAATTGCCCTCAATAATTTATTAATACATTATATATATACATATATGAATATATATATAAAATTATTTATTATATATATAAAATTATATATTATATATAATGTACATTAATAAATTATATATATAATTTATTAATAAATTTTATATATATGTAACACATATATATATATTCAAATAATTCAATAAATTGAATAAATTTTCAATAAATTGAAAATATCTCGTAGCAAAAAATTGTATTTTCCATACATTTAATTCATTCCCACCTGGAAGCTCTTTAAGAGGGAGGCACATTTTCCCAGGAATGTATTTTGCTTCCACGAAAAACAATCTGAAAAACGGGATTAATTTGTGATTTTTAAGGACACAGAAAGCGGGAATGGCTCCTGGAGCTTTAACCAGGGGAAAATGGATCATTGGATTTAAATCCTCAGTAATGAACACGGAGAAAATCTCTGGAAGTTCATCCCTTGGGATGGTGCCAGACTCCTATATCCGTGTGGGCTGAGTCACCCTTGGGAGCTGGGATAAAGGGAGATGAGCCGGGAATTCGGGAATTTGGGTGCCAGCATTTCAGTGTCTAAAGTGGATGAGGTGACTTTGCTCCGGGTCTGGTGACCGGGATAAAAATCCACGTGGAGACAGCTGGGACACGTGAGGACCTGGAAGGGATGCGGTTTTCCATAGGGAATTATCCGTGATCGCCACGTTTTCCATGCTGTCCTTGGGAAAAAGCAGCCAGGAGTTATTTTTGGGGAGTGCTGGGATCTCAAGGCCGTGTGGAATCTGTTATTCCTGCAGGGATACCGGAAAGGAGAAGCTTCTTCCCTTTTTCCGCGTGGAAAGATGGGAAAGCACCCAGGGTGGGAGCAGCCAGGGAAAACAGGGATGGGGCAGCACCAGGAATGGCGAATCCTGCTGGATTTGCCTGTCGGGATCCAGAGCTTGGGGGGTTCCACACGTGCTGCACGTGAGGCTGGGAAGAGGGAAGATTCTCTTGGGATGAACGGGTTGGTTTTTGGGAGGTTCCCTTGGGAGCGAGGGACTGAATTGTCCCGTTTAATCCCACCCCAGGGACGGGATAATTCCAACTGCCAGGCCCCAGCAAGTCCCCTCCATCCTCGGGCACTTCCAGCTCCTGAAAAATCCAGCTCCAGGAGCTGGAGCTCTTGGAAATGTACCTGGAAGTGTCCTGAAAAACAAACAGGAATGAGCTGCCCTGGAGGCGCCGGGATAACGGGATAACGCGGTGACAGGAGAGCTCTGCTTTTGCTTCCCAACGCTGGCAGGCGCGGCATTCCCAAAATAATCCCTCTCCAACCCAGTCCCACTTCCAAAGGGGCCAAAAAGCTTCCCTGTGGAAAAGGACAGAATCCCAGAAGTTTTGGGTTGGAAGGGACCTTAAGGATCATCCCAATCCGCCCCTGACATGGCAGGGACAGCTCCCACTGCCCCAGGGTGATCCAACCTTGGGCACTTCCAGGGATCCAGGGGCAGCCACAGCTGCTCTGGGAATTCCATCCCAGCCCCTCCCCACCCTCCCAGCCAGGAATTCCTTCCCAATATCCCATCCATCCCCGCCCTCTGGAATTTCAAGAGCAGACAGAAAATAAGGAGTGATTTTGTGGGGTTTTTACGCAGCAGCAACCTCTGCATGACCTTGACAAAGATTCGGCTTCGTTTTCCCATTCCTGAAATATTTAGCTTTGGAATTAAAGCTGGAATTAAGGGTTGATTTCTGGTTTTACTCCCCTTTCCTTTGGAGGGCTGGAGCTGTTGGATCAATGCTCGTCCCAGGGCACTGGAGGAGTTTATATCCATCATAATTGCTGTGGAAAGTGATGGGAGAGGGGATGATGGGAATGTTGTGTATTAATAGGATTAAAAATGTTTTAGTGGAAGGAAAGAACCCCGCACGATGGTGAAATCCAAATGTAACCTCAACCCCAGGATCCTGATGGTTTTCCTGGCCTCTTTCCAGCTCCTGCATTTCTGTCTCCTGAATCAGAGTCCCAAGGGAGCAGTAAAAAAAAAAACCCACAAAAAACAAACCCAAAAGAACAACAACAACAACAAAAACCCAAACCAAACAACCGCCCTTCAAAAAGCCCTGCAAAAACCACAACAAAATAAATTAATAATTAAAAAACCCCACTAAAATCCAACCTCCTCTTCCTCCCAAACTCTCCCCGCCATGGCCAAGTGAAAATCCTGCCGTTCATCCCGGGATTCCTCAGTGTCCTATGAAAAACCAGGAATGTCGTTTCACCCTTGGAAGGGCTCCATTGTCTAAATGCTTCCCCCGGCTCCGCTCCTGACTGCTGGGTGACAACAGATTTATTCATAGGACTGATGTCAGGCTTAGCCGTGCCTGGCTTAGCGCGGAGTGACGGGGTTTATTGGGATTGATAAAAATTCCGGGAGATTGGAAGCTGTGAATGACGTCAGTGGGGTCGAGGGTGGAGTTAATCCCTCCGGGAGCCTCCAGGACAAATCCAGGGAAAGAATCCAGCAGTGTCAGGATCCAGCTGATGCCATCAGGTGATGATTCCCTGAAGCCAGGGCTGCTGGAGGTGAGGAAAGCTGGAACCACGCTGATGGAAAGGTTTGGATTTGGAGGTTTGATATCCTCATGGAATGTGTAGCGTTGTCTGTACGTCAGGGCAGGACAAAAATGGGAATTCCTCTGTCTCCCGCATGGATTTGAACCAAACCCCACCACTGGGAGCCTTGGGGAGAGGGAGGCTGGGATGGGAATGTCCTGGCTTTAAAACCTCCATTCCCAATGGAAAAAAATGCCAGGGAAAAAACTCAGTTGTTCTGAAGGAGATCCCTTTTGCTGGGATATTTCCCACACCCAAAATCCCAAGGGAAGCCACCCCAGAGTCCTTCCAAGGAAAAGGGGAATGGAGAGCCATGGACTCATTCAGGGTGGGAAAGTCCTCACGGATCGTCAGATCCAACAATTAATGCAGCACTGCCAAGGCCATCGTTGTCCCCAAGTGCCACATTGTCCCCAAGTGCCCTCCCACTGTTTCCTGTGAAATGCTCCTGATCTGCTCAGGGATTTTGGCCCGATCCTCACCAATGATCTCCCCAAAAATCCCAAAATGGAATTGCCCTGGGTTTAGAAGAGGAACAGACAGGAGGAAAGGGAATCAAATCCCAAAGGATTCAACTAGGGTTTTTATCCAGAATTTTCCAATCCAAGCAGAAGTGACTTCCCATAAAATGCCAGGATACGAGAACTTCTTGATCTTCACATCCACTTGGATCCTAAATCCCTCCAGGAATGAGGGCTCCAGCTCTGTCATGGGCAGCTGGGCCAGGCCTGGACAGCCTTTTCTGGGAAGATTTTTTTCCCAATATCCAACCTGAGCCTCCCCTGTGACCAAGCATCCAAGGCCAGGCTGGGCAGGGCTTGGAGCAACCTGGGATAGTGGGAAGTGAATCCTTCATGGACCTCCCAACCCCCCCAGGATCATAAAACTGAGACTAAACCAATTCCTTCTTGTCTGATGCATTTTTCCCCCTTCTTATCAGTTTTCTTATCTTGTTTTTGTCTCATCCAGGTGGAATTCAGCCCTGACCAGATCGAAGGTGAGGAAGATTTTTCTCTTCTGGCCTGAGTAAATCCATCTCTGAGAAATGCTGGGATGAGCAGGTCTGGGATATTGGAGCAGCTTTGGGAAGGCTGAGCCTTAATTCCTGGTTTTTCTTCCTCTCCTCCTCTAAATCCTTCCCTCCAAAAGAAAAGCAGGGAATTCGTGTCCCATTTCCCGGAGTTACACCCCCCAAAACAGCCCAAATACAGGTTTTTCTTTTGGGAAAAAACCCACCAATATCAATGTTTTCACAGGAAAATCCTCAACTCTGAGAATTTTTCCTGCCTTCCACCAGAACTTAATGTGCTCCAGCTCTCCTGAATCCAGCAAATAATGCCAGGCATGGAATTCCTTTATCCTTTCAAAGCCAAACATCAGCATTAATTTCCAGAGCCTTTGTCCCAGCTCAAGAAACTGATCCCAAAACGTCCTGCCTGAAGTCCTGGGAACCCTGGGACTGCAGCTGTCCCTTTTCTCCTCAAAAAAATCAGCCTGGGTTTTATGGGATAATTGATGGATGGAACCAAACATCTGGCAGGATTTGCCTTTGGTCTTTAAACCCTTGGGAAAGCCCCTAAAAGATGGGATCAGGGCAGGGGTTATTAGAACAGGGGAAAATCAATCAGAGAGGAGAAATGTTTAATTATCACCTCCCTCTGTCTGACCTGAGGAGCATCCAGGTGTCTCAGGAAGATTGGATGTTTCCCAATTTGTCCAGCTGGTCCCAAAGCAGCAGGAATTCCATCCTCTGGGTTGGATATTCCTGGTCCATCACCATGGATTGGGGTTCTGGCAGCTGATTCCAAATGGAGGTGGTGGAGGAGAAACAGAAGCTGCAGCACCTCGAGGGCTTTTTAAAACTCCCCAAATTCCTCTTTTTTTTTTTTTT
>VWZP01005806.1:263251-273472 GCA_013396995.1 Dicaeum eximium
CCCTGCACAGGAGGCAGAACTTCTGCCCTGAGCAGAGCCCGGAGAGGCTGTGGATCTCCCTCAGCGGGGATATTCCAGAGCTGTCCGGGTGTAATCCTGTGCCCTGCGCTCTGGGATGGCCCTGCTGGAGCAGGGAGGTGCCACCAACTGCCCCACTCTGGTCCCTTCCAACCCCACCCATCCTGGGGTTCTGGGATAAGGTTTTCCATACACCTTCTTCCTCCTCCTCCATTACATGGCTTGTTGCGTGACAATCCCAGCATTTTTCCCTGGCATATCTCATTTCCAGCTCCTGGAGGTGCTCCTGGAGCTCTGGGTCAGTGCTCCCAAAGCATCCCGTGTTCAATCCAAGATCCAGTTCTCCCATCAGCAGAGCTGCTGTTGAATCCTGGGCCTTCCTGAGTGCTCCTGAGGAGCTGGAAAGCTCCCAAGGCCAGCGATTTCTCCTGTTTTCCACACGTTCTGATGTTAGCTGAGACGGAAATACCACGGGAGAGGCATTTGACCTCTCCGATTCCATTCCCCGGTGGAACCGGAAAATGCAGGGAAGGAGGAACACAAACATCGGAGATAACAAAGCTCATCCAAATTTTTTCCCAAACCACAAAATGAAAATGGTCAGGCAGTCAGCGAGGGAAAGGTTTTGACTGGACTTATCTTGATCCGAGGGAGCGTGGAATGAATTTCTCCCGACCCTTTTTCCCTTCCAGAATTTAAGGAAGCGTTTTCCCTTTTTGACCGGACCCCCAAGTCGGAGATGAAAATCACCTACGCCCAGTGTGGAGACGTCCTGAGGGCTCTGGGGCAGAACCCGACCCAGGCTGAGGTCATGAAGCTGCTTGGCAGACCCAAACCTGAAGGTTGGTGGCCTCCTCCGTTTGTTTTGGGAAAGGGCACTCCCAGAATTATTCCTGGGAAAAGGTGAGGTCTCCGTTCTCTAAGTAACTCAGGATATGGAGCAGCCTCTGAAATTCCCAGCAGAAAGGGAGGAAAAAATTGGTCTGGCAGTCAAGATAATTGTCCCAAACTCAGGGGAATTAATTAATTTAGCAGCCCTGGGCATCAATGTGTTTAAAATGACTGATTTTTGCATTTTAAAATTGCATTTATGGAGGAATTCACATGTTTTCCCTGAAAACATGGATATTTCCAACACATCCAGAGAAACAAAGGGATAACCTGGATGTAAGGACACGGATTGCTCCATAAAAGATGGGTTGGAAGGCCTGCAATGATTGCAGTGACATCCTTCAGTATTCCATATTTCCATGTTCTTCTCTCCCTTTTTCCAACACTTATCCCCACAGTTCTGCCCTCATGGTGGATATTCCATAGTTATTCCCAATTGTCTCAGAATCCAACAAAACTTTCATTTCCATGCTCTTTTCTCCCTTAACCTGGAATTCCTCACTGTTCTGCCCTCACGGTAGATATTCCATGGTTATTCCCAACTCTCCCAGAACCCTCCCAAACTTCCATTTCCACGCTCTCCTCTCCCTTAATCCAACATTTATCACCACAAATCTCCCACCCCATGGTGCGTATCTCGTCGTTATTCCCAACTCTCCCAGAATCGCCCCCCACCCCTAAACTTCCATTTCCCCTGGGTTTTCCAGAGATGAATTCCAAGATGATCGACTTCGAGACCTTCCTGCCCATGCTCCAGCACATTGCCAAGACCAAGGACACCGGAACCTACGAGGATTTTGTGGAAGGGCTCCGGGTGTTCGACAAGGAGGGGAACGGGACCGTCATGGGAGCCGAGCTCCGCCACGTCCTGGCCACGCTGGGTGAGGAAAACCTTCCCTTGGGAATTTCCATCCCTCCTTTCCTCTCTCTCTCTTTTCCCTCCCTGTTTTAGCTCTCCTATAAATATCTTATTCCCATCATCGTAAAATTATCCCAAGATTCCCACCCATTCCCATGGTTTGTTCCCGTTTTTCTGTGCTTCCATCCCTTCCTTCTCCTCTCCCTCCCTCCTTCCTGTTGTGTTGGATTTTTCCAATAAATATTAAATTCCCATCACCATAAATCATCCCAACATTGCCAATCCCAACGATTCCCTTGGTTTGCCTCCGTTCTGCTTCGCCAACATGAAGCCTTACAAACCAACAGGCACAAAAATATTTAAATCATGAAATTAAATTTAATTAAAGCCATCACTGATCCAAAGACCCCAAATTTACCTTGGAATCTTCTGGAACCTCAAACTCAGAGGGGAGCTGACTTCTCACTGGGAGTTTTTTCATCAGGACTTGGTTTAAATTGACCCAAACCTTCAAGATTTGTCACTTAGACCAAGCTTAGTCTTAGGAAAATGAGTTATGCCCACAATATGCTGTGGGTCTCCATATTTTTCCTGTCTTTCTGGATTTTGGATCAAATTTACTCTCAAGTTTGGAATTTGGATTAAGTTTGCAACTCCCAAAGGAGCTTTTCCCATGGTCAGCACCCCAAATTCCCCCCGGGACAAACCTCCCCCTCTTCTCTCTCACTCCCATTTCTGTTCTTCAGGAGCTTCCTAAATTCCTAAATCCAGGATTTTGACCCGGGGATTTTGTTTTCCATGCAGGGGAGAGGCTGACCGAGGAGGAAGTGGATAAATTGATGGCTGGGCAGGAAGATGCCAACGGCTGCATCAACTACGAAGGTGGGTGGGACCCCTGAAGGCTTTCTTAAAAGATTCCCAAGAAAGTTTAAACCCATGGAAAATCTGGGGCAAAATTTCCAAATTTTAGCCCAATTCTGAGCCCATAACTCTTCTGATCAACCCCTGTGAAAACCTGGGAAAGGTCAGTTGTGTTTTCCGTGGGATAACTGATCCTTCTTCCCCTCTTTTTTTCCAGCTTTTGTGAAACACATCATGGCTAACTGAGCCCAGGTGAGTCTCCTCTGCCCTTCTCCTGGATTTCCAAGCCCTCATTCCTTTAGGATTGACTGGAAACTTCCAAGAAAAAAAATATTTTCCCCGTGCATTTACAAATCCCTGCTTGCAAACTCCAAAAAAAAGCAAGGAAATGGAATTGAGCTAATGAGACTGGGAGAAAAAAAATAGAAGGAAAAGAGATAAGAAGGAATCAGGAGCGTTTACACCACTGGCAGTATAATTAGTGGTTTTCCATAAATCCGGCTCCCACCGTCTCCTGACAATGGATTGGTTTTCCAGGAAAAGCCGGAGCTTTGTCCCACACATCCAAACCACAGCACCACCGAGGGCCTCACAAAGGAGCTGGGCTTTGCTTCCAGGATTTCCTGGGCAAGGTTTTATCCCAGTTTTACTGGAAAAGGTGCCCGCTGCCTCTGTCTGGCTTTCCCTGGGTTTTCTCCCTGCTCATCTCTTGGGGAAGGAGTTGGCCAATCCATCTATTCTGATATCCTGGGAAAAGCTGTGCTCAGATTGGGTCTGGATGTTTTGGGTTTCCTTTGTTTGTTTTTAGTCTTCTCCTGCGGCTCTGGTTTATTTTTAGGCCGTGCTTTGGTTTGGTTTTGGAGCTGACCTGGCTGTGCTGTGGTGACTTTTGTTTCTGGGTTAAGTAGGAGTCACATCCAGGTTATTCGGGAATTTTGTTCCAGGATATAACTTAACAAAGTATAAACAAGCCAAAAAAAAAAAAAACCCACTGGATTTGGTTTGGGTTTTTTCTCCCTTTATTTCTTTTTTTCCCCTTTATTTCTTTATTTTTTCCCTATTAGAATCCGGTTTTTTTCCGTTAAGGCATTTACCTTTGAACTTGGACTTTTCCAGCTGGTTCCCAGTTTTTGATCCCAAAGATCAGGAGCTGTGGTGTCATCCCAATCCATGCTCCCTGCCTGTTGTTTAGGGATGTTTTCAATCCTTAATCCACACCCACTGCCATGGGAAATTCCCATTCCAATGGGAACTACCAGAAAAGACAAGTGAGCACGGACAGCTGGGAAGCTGGAAAACCGGAACAGGACTGGGAAGCAATTCCGAGGGTCTTTTGCTTTTTGTGGGCTTGGGAAAACGGGCTGGGAGCTTGTGATTCCCAGGAAACCAACATTCCTGGGATTTGCCAGTGAGCCTCGGTGGTCCCATCCAGTGCTGGCCCTTCCACCCCTGCTGTGGGGCTCTTGGAATGTTTAGGGAAGGACCCTAAAACATGGAATGTCCACCCTGGAAGGAGCGGAGGTCCTTTGCCTCAGGATCCGAACGCAGTGGGATTCTGGAGCTGAGCCCAAAAATTCAGGAATGGCTCCGTGTCTTGGCCATTCCCATGGGATGGAGGGGAGACAAAGCTGCACCTCTGCATCAGGATGAAACCCGGCCTTTCCTTTTCTCCCGGCTTCCCGAGGGAATTGGAGCTATTTTATATGGAATTTTCGTATTGGGACCGGCTCTAGGTGTTAGGGAATGCTTCCCATGTTTTCTCCATCACTGAGCATGGGATTGTGGGATTGGGACGATTCCTGGAGTTTTGGCAGCTCTTGTTGTTGATAAGCTGAGGAGGATTCCTGGTGGATTTTTTTTTTTTTCGTTCCTTCTTTTTTCCTCTAATTCTCAAAAATATCTTTATCTTTCAGGACAAGATAAGCACCAAGAATTCCCGATACTGGCCTTGGATTTCCACGTGCTGGAATTTCTCCTTGTTTTTCAGCCCAGATTCCCATTCCAGAGCTCCAAAGCATGCCTAAATCCCTAAAGATATTTGGATATTTTTGTTTAGTTTGTCTTGTTCCTCCATGGGAAGAGGGGGGATCCTGTGGAGATCCAATGGAAGAAACTGGAATGTGAACTATGAATCCCTGGGAATTTCTTTAGGATGAAGGATATAAACAGAAATAAAAAATTGAGGAAAATTTTGACAAATTCTTTTAATGAATAAATCGATCAGAAAATGATTGATCCCTTTTCCCATCCCAAACTCCACCTTTTCCCTCTGTTTATGGGACACCACTATAAATCCCAGTGAAATCCTTCATCCTTAGGGAAAAACTGTGGAATTCCCAGAAATTAGCAGCAAACAAAACCTTGCTGATGTTTTTGCCTCTGCTGTGGATGATGGAAAATTAAGAATATAAAAGCGAAAAACACCCAAATTAAAGCAAAATTTGCTAAAATCCATCTTTTCTCCACGAGGATTCCTTCCCATTCCAATAATTTCCCTAGGAAACAAGGAAAAGTCTTCTCCAAAGGAAAACTGGAAATTGTTCTAATAAACACATTTTGGTCCTGGAGATTTTGCAGTAAAAAAATTGGGATTTTCTGCATCTTTGTTTTCTCTTTTCTGTGTCCGTGTGAGGGAAGGGGAAAAGGGAAAGAAATCCTGAGGAAAACCTCAGCAGATGCCAAGGAAAGTTGAGAAGCGTGGAAAATCACATGGATTAAGGGAGCTCCTTTTCTGGGGAACAATAATTGAAAAAGAAAGGGAAAAAGAAAATCCTCAGGGGCTGGAAAAAGGAGAGGCCAGGAGCTGGTAGAGGTTTTTGGGAAATGCCAAAGGATCTGGATATGCAAAAGTCCGGGAACAGAAGGGGTTGTTAAAACAGGGAAATTCCAAGTTTGATGGAGGAAAGATCAGTGGAGCATCGGAATTCCGGGATACAAATGGATGGGAATGACTGAGCACGTCAGGTCATTCCCACAGAGGACGGAAAAGAGAACACAAACTGTCCAATTCCATGGATACACAAACTGCCCCAGGATGTGCCAGGGAATAACCAGAAACCTAGCTTCCCTTCCCTTCCCTTCCCTGAACCTTCCCTGAAACTTCCCTTAAACTTCCCTTCCCTGAAACTTCCCTGAACCTTCCCTGAAACTTCCCTTAAACTTCCCTTCCCTGAAACTTCCCTGAACCTTCCCTGAAACTTCCCTTAAACTTCCCTTCCCTGAAACTTCCCTGAACCTTCCCTGAAACTTCCCTTAAACTTCCCTTCCCTGAAACTTCCCTGAACCTTCCCTGAAACTTCCCTTAAACTTCCCTTCCCTGAAACTTCCCTGAACCTTCCCTGAAACTTCCCTTAAACTTCCCTTCCCTGAAACTTCCCTGAACCTTCCCTGAAACTTCCCTTAAACTTCCCTTCCCTGAAACTTCCCTGAACCTTCCCTGAAACTTCCCTTAAACTTCCCTTCCCTGAAACTTCCCTGAACCTTCCCTGAAACTTCCCTTAAACTTCCCTTCCCTGAAACTTCCCTGAACCTTCCCTGAAACTTCCCTTAAACTTCCCTTCCCTGAAACTTCCCTGAACCTTCCCTGAAACTTCCCTTAAACTTCCCTTCCCTGAAACTTCCCTGAACCTTCCCTGAAACTTCCCTTAAACTTCCCTTCCCTGAAACTTCCCTGAACCTTCCCTGAAACTTCCCTTAAACTTCCCTTCCCTGAAACTTCCCTGAACTTCTCCCCACATTCCCATTTCCATTCCCATTCCCATTCCCATGGATCCAGCTTTGGAAATGTGAGGATTCCAGAGCCTGTTGGAATTCCTGCCAGGATTCCACAGCACATTCCAGCAGGAATTTCCATTGCCACACCGCTCCTGGCTGGAGATGGAGCCGGGAATATTGGCTGGAATTTCACTGCCCTCTCCTTAATCCCATCCCAGCCTGGATTCGAGCAGGGAATTTTTTATCCAGAGGAAATCGAATATTTTAATATTTTCCCAGTGCTATTCACAAGGAAATAAATAAATCAATATAAAGCCATAACTTAATTAATTCTTAATTTAAAATCCTTTGCCCCCAAGGGCTAAGTTTGTGTTTATTCATCCCTTGGGAAGCTGTTTTTAATTAACTAATTAATTAATTAATTAATTAATTATCAATTAATCCATCTGCGTCTCCTTGAAATGAAATATTTTTATCTTTCAAACACTTTCCCCTGACAGCAAAACTTTTATTAATTTTTTAAAAAATTTTGTTACCAACATTGCCCCTCATTTTAAACCCGAATTTCCTCCTAAAGAATCTGCCGTCTTTTTCCCAGGAACTGATCCCAGGATTAATTTTTCTCAGCTGACCTATTCCATTTTCCATGTTTTTTTTTACTCAGGGATTAATCACCCCTTAGAATTCCTGTTTTTCCCTCCACTGCAGATAAAACAACTCCAAACAATTTCTCCAGGAATCGGCGGTTTGAGCTCAGTTTCCAGTTTTATTTAACACAGAAATTCCGGGAATTCCCTGAAGTTCTGTCCACGTCTCCTTCTTTAAAGCAAAACAGCAAAAAGAACTTGCCTGTAAATTCTTTTAATTAAAATTTAAAATTCAGTGTTAATTAAGATAAAATTGCATCTACCCCAGGAGCTGCTCTGGGATAATGGAATGCTCTGGAATATTCCAAAGAGCTGGATTGTGGAGCAGGGACCTCCAGGCTGGTTTTTCCTCCATTCCCTCCCCTTCTGCTGACTCCAGCGAGCCCCAGTTCCCTGGGGGAGCCGCAATTCCGACATGGATAATCCATAAATTACCAAAAACTCGGGGAGACGGGAAGGGTCTGGAGCCAGGGCAGCACAGCCAAGGAAAACAGCTCCCGAGGATCCCAAAAATGCTTTTCCAGCCGGTCCCCAGTGCCACCAGCAGGGCCAGGTTGGATCCGGCTGGGCTGGGAATTGTTGCCGGAGGGGAACGTGCTCAGCCCATCCCAATTTTCCCTGGATAAACACAGGACAGATCCTTTGCCCCGTGACTTCCCACAAATCCCTCCAGGAGCAAAAGGAGCAGCAGAAAACAGGGATAAAAAAGGAAAAGCCCGTGGGGATGTGGCCAGATGGATGAGCACGGAGTGTCCCCAAGGCTGGATAAATATTCCAGACTTGGAGGGAATTTTTGCAATCCCATTTTACCTCTGGGCTTCTTTTTAACTAAGAAATCCCAAAAAACCCCTCTGGAAGTCCCTCCTGGGCTGGGCTCCAGTGGAATAAATGCAAACAGGAATTTCTGGTTTTGTTTGTAGCTCCCACAGACAATTCCTTATTCCTGGTTTCCCCTCCCCCCCAAAANTTTCCTGGTTCCCCCCCCCCCCAAAAAAAAAAAAAAAAAAAAAAAAAAAGTCCAGGTGTCAGTCGCAGCCACAATATCCCAAAAAACCCTGCCAGGTTCAGCTCCTGCCTCTCCCAGCTTTAGAAGCTCATGGTCCTGTCTCCACATCCATGGATTCCATGGATCAGGTGCAGCTCCTGGGCTGGAGGAGCTCCGAGGCTTCCAAGGATCCATTTCCATGTCGGTGGCTCCATCTCCCAACCGCCCTTGCTGAGCCAGAGATTCCCAGAATTGTTTGGGTTGGAAGGGAGCTGAAAGATCATGGAATTCCACAATCCCAGGTCGCTCCCAGCCCTGTGCAGCCTGGAAACTTCCAGGGATAAGGGTTGAGCTCCAGTTTGGGAATGACACCAGGACAAAGACCTTTGTGTTTATTCCCGTAAAACCTGAGCTGGAATCTGCAAACTGAGTCCCGCAGAATTCAGTCAATCCTTCCTGGATTAACAATTCCCAGAAATCCTGCAGCATCCCGCAGGAGATACTTTCCCACTCCCTGAATCTGGGACAATTCCCAGCACTGAATTCCATGGCACTGACCGAGCCCCCAGTGCAGAGGCTCAGGTGATTTTTTTTGGGATCCTGCATTCCCTCCCCATGGATCAGCCACAGAATGGAGCTGGATTCCAAACCTGGATATTTGCAGCCCCGTGGATGCGCTGAGGATTCTTTTCCTGCATCATTTGGGTCCCCCCAGAGTAAATCTAGAGGCTGAGCTGCATCCCTGAAACCCAGCTCCCGTTTTTAGGGATTCAGTGGAACCACCCTGATTCTCCCTTCACAGCTGAGCGAGTTTTATGTCCTCCCCCAGCGTTTTTTTCCACATTTCCCTCCTCTTAATTTTTTTTTTCCTAGTGGAAAATCGCTCTCAAAGCGCCCTGAGAATAAAACCCATCAATTAAAACCCCCTCGTTAGCAAGGGCAGAATTCCACAGCCCCGAGTTTGCAGCTGGAGAGGAGAAAAAAGGGATTTTTGAACGCCTTGTGTTTGAAATTCCAGGGTGATCCAAGTCCCAGGTTGCTCCATCCTTAACGGGCCATTAAAAGCAGCGTTCAAAAACAAAGGACATCATCCCGTCAGGAAAGTTAATGGAGCAGAACGTTCAGCCCCGAGTTTTCCTCTGTCTGCTCCGGGAATGTTTGTTTGGAGAGGCTTTTAATGGAGAACAGGTGCTGGAGGCAGAAATTTGGGAATAAATGGAGCGGACAAAGGGCCAAAGTAGAGCAGGCAGAGAGAGCAGGTTGCAAATTCCAGGGAATATTATTGCCATTGCTTGGATTTGAGGGAGAAATTGTGGTTTTGGGATTTCCCGAGGTTTTGAGCCCGCTGGGATTAGGCTGGGATTGGGCATGAGCATCATTCCCTGGAATCAACGTGGGGTTTTTTCTTTTACAAACAGCTCAAAAAATGAAAATGTTCTTCCCAAAGGGAGTATTTCAGTGTTTTGTGCTCATATCCTTTTTTCTCCTTTTGGTCTCCAGAACAAATGGAATTTGCTTTCCCAGTTTTTTCTCCTTTCCCCACTTTTTTCTCCTCCATTGCCAGCAAAAGAAATCGGTGGCAGAAAAGCTGGAAAAAGGCAAAAGGAGGAATATTTTTTAAAAAATCTGTTATTGGATTAATTGGAACTGATAGAGAGACATCAGGAATTATCAAGGAATTATGAAAAATCTTCTTTATTCTGGGAAAATCCTCCACAGGACGAAATTCTGAGTAGAGCTGGAGGAAGACCAAGGACAGCAAAGCAAAAAAGCTGCAGATTTTGGCCCAAAAATCCCCTCTTGTTACAAAAGCATCACCAGGGGATGGATCCTGCCTGGATCCAGAGGATCCAGACCGGTTTATTCCAGGAATTTGAAGAGCAAAGGTCAGAGCACTTCTTGGAATATCTTTTTTTCCCAACTCATTGACAGTTTGCAAACAAATTTGGGATGGTGAGAGGGCAGGGAAGGGAGACTTTGGCAAAGCGAAGCCTTGTGGATTATCTTTGAACTCTTTGGAACGTGGCTCTTTCCTGGAATATTATTAAGGATCAAATTATTTGGAATTTAAACCAAAAAATGAAGGCACGAATTAGAAATAATTTTCATTTTCCAGAATTTTTGGCCTTTTCTACTCCCAGGAAAGAATTAACATTAGTTTGGGATGCACGTTCTGCTTTCTCCCAGAAAACTTTTTTTTTTTTTTTTTTTTTTTTTTTTTTGGTATAAAAAAAAATTCTTTTTTT
>VWZP01005806.1:280131-292017 GCA_013396995.1 Dicaeum eximium
ATATAAATTATTTATTTATAGATATAGTATTTAATTATAAATATATCGTATTTACCTTTGCATCTGCGAGAAGTCAGCAATGCAATAACCATTTATAACGACCTCCAAACATGGGGTCTGTGTTTGGGAGCTACCAGGGCATTCCTGTTTTCCCTCTAAAAGTCGGGAAAGTTGGGTTTTCCAGGAAAGCCAGCTCCTGACTGGTGGCTGGGATTCATCCCAAGTTTTGGAATGGGAAAGTCTCCGCAGGAGCCGAGTTCTGGGAGCATCTTCCGTGGGGATTTGGTCAGGAAG
The DNA here is from genome assembly GCA_013396995.1 of Dicaeum eximium. Taxonomy (NCBI): domain Eukaryota; kingdom Metazoa; phylum Chordata; class Aves; order Passeriformes; family Dicaeidae; genus Dicaeum; species Dicaeum eximium. The sequence goes on from VWZP01005806.1 coordinate 280,426, forward strand.
AGGCATCAGGGCTGTGCTCCCACATCCCGATTTTCAGCTGGAACCAACAGCCTGGTGGGCTGAGCATCCATGGATTGGGAAAAGCTCAGCTTTGGGATGCCCAGGCAGCCTCGAATCCCAGGATGGACTGGGTGGGAAGGGATCTTAAGGATCATCCCATTCCCACCCCTGCCATGGGCAGGGACACCTCCCACTGTCCCAGGCTGCTCCAAGCCCCATCCAACATTTGGATATCTCCAGGGATCCAGGGGCATTGGCACATTTTGGGGGAATAACCCCTGGAGCAGGACTGGTTGCAAAATTCCCGTTATTTCTGCCGGTCCTGCGGGTGAGGGAGGAGAATAAAATGGGAATGTCCATCCCAAACCTGCCTGGGCACCTCCGGCTGTGACAGACACTCAGCTGAGGGGATGTGGCACCGAATCCCAAAATGTCTGTGTGGATCCCGGTGTCCAGAAACGATCTCCCATGGGATTGTGCCACGGCAGAGAGCCTGGGGCTCTGGGACATCATTCCAGGTGCTGCTCCCAGCGTGGAAACAAAACGGCTCTTGAGAGGAGCAGGTTTTCCTTGGCTCTGTCCAGCCTAATGCATCCCAGGAGCCAGGCCTGGCTTAGCCATCCTTTTGGGAATGCTGGGGCTGATCCAGAGCCCCCCAAGTCAAAGGGAATCTCTCCATTGACTCCGGCAAGGCTTGGATCTGACCCACCTTGGTCCACGTGGGAAAACCATTTTCCAATAATTCCCTGGTGTAGGACAATTCCAAAGTTCCTGCTTTTTAGTTTCTCCCTCCCCTCCACTTTTAAATTTTTTTTCCTTGTTTTTTTCTCTCTCCTTTGGCAGCAGCTGCTCTGGAAAAGTCACAGGAGAAACATGATCAGGATGTTTTCCTCACTCGTGGCTGCCCTTGGCGTTATCCCGAGGAACTGGGCTGCTCCTCATTATCCAGCATTCCCTATTTCATGTGGAATTGTTATCAGGAGCTCCAGGTTCATCAGGAAAATCGGTGCAGCGCAGCACAGAAAGGCTTTTGATTGGATTGCTGGGATTTAATTCCTTTTTAAAGCCAGCTGGGATTGAAATCCAGACCCAAATCACTGCAGTACTCCACAAAATTCCCTAGCTGGAAGCATCCGGGAATTGTTATGGATAAACACGGGGTGGATTTCACCAACATCCAGCAGGATCAACGAGCCCTCCTCGGTTCCACATTCCTCATCCTTCCAACAAGGAATGTGAAGCCAAGGAGGTGTTTCCTCCCCAGATCCCCGTGGGAATTAGGAGGGATTGGGAAGGGAGATCCAACCCCCTTCGGATGCTGTGTCAAAGCAATCCCGGCGGGGAGGGGCCTCCTGTCCACAGGGTTTTGGGAATTCTGTGGGATTCCAGGTGAGATTTAGGATCTGGACTGGAAAATGGGGCTAAATAAAGCTTCCAAGCTGCCTTGCACCTACTCAATCCAGGCCAAATCCACTCATCCATCAGATTCCTTGGAAAGTGTTGGGCTGCCTTGGCTAACAGCCCCTGGTAATTAATGGAGCAACGGAATTAATTTATGGCAATTAAACAACACCCACAGCCTCCTCTCCCTGGAATCGTCTTTCAGGAGTTTATAGAAAATCAGAGGTGGTTCTTTATCAAATTCTTATCCCACTGGATGAATATCCCTGGATAAGTTCAGGCTTTTACTTCCTCTGGAAATACAAAAAAAAAAAAAAAAAAGGGTTGTTCTTATTTATGGCAGGGAGAATCCCAAATTCTCAGCTCTGCCAAGAGGAATCCTGACGATTTTTAGGATTCACTTCTTCTTTGCTATCTTTTTTCTTTTTTTCCAGAAGAATATTTAAATTTAACAATATTTAAAAAGAATAACTGTGCTTTATAGAATCCCAGAATTCCAGGAGGGTTTTGGTAGGAAGGGATTTTAAAGATGATCCCATTCCCCCCCTGCCATGGGCAGGGACATCCTCCACTATCCCAGGTTGCTCCGAGCCTCATCCAACCTGGTCTTGGACACTTCCAGGGATCCAGGGGCATCCAAAACTTCACAGGAAAGAATTCCTTCCCAATTTCCCATCTAAACACACCCTCCTTCAGCCTAAAGCCATTCCCCCTTTTAGTCCAAGTTTAGATTACAGATATTTATTGGAGAAAAGAATCCAGCCCGATTCCCATTTTTACCAATCACTTTCTGGGATGTTTGGTGGCATCAGGCAGCTCCTTTCCGTCGGAAAAGCCAACAAAATGGTCCTTCCATTGTTCAGCGGGAATGGTGCGAATCCCTAGGGAAAAATCCATTCCAGCCCATGGATCATTTTGCATTTTTGTCATTCAGTGACTTCTGCAGCGGAGATTTGGAAATTTCCATCCTCTCTTTGCTCCGAGTCACGACCATCCCAAAACATCGAGTCTTTGCCATGTTTTTTTTTTGTTTTTTTTTTTGTGGGATAGAAACTGTGAGGAATGCCACTGTTTTTTCTCCATAATTCACTGGAGGAGGAACATTTTTGACCTCCCAGAAATGAAAATGTTCAACTTCGACTTGTTGAAATAGTCTTTGTTTGGGGTTTTTTCCTCATCAAACTCTGATCCTCTGATGTGGTGTGGGAGAGCCGGAGCCTCCAAAGGGATTGGAATCTTGTTTCTTTTGTAGGATGAAAGTTTTATGGCCAAATTACACCTCTTGTCATGCCCCAAATCAATCCCTCTGAAAGAATCCGTGCCTTAGAATCAGCACATGGGGAGCAAAGGCTTCCAGGGCACTCATCCCACAAGATTCCCACTACAATTCCCATAAAGCTGTGAATTCATAGGACAGTGCTAAGGAACTGACTGGGAATTAAACGCCTCGCACCACAGCAACAAAATGAAACCTTTAGGATATGATTTATCAATTAGACATTGATCGTTTCCCTCATTCCCCAGCGTAATTAAGTTTTACAGAGATTTTCAGCACAGAAATAATTTAAGTATAAAAATCCCAATTGTTCCAATCCATTGATCCTTTGGAGCACTGAGCTCCCAGGAAAACTCTCAGTGCAGGAATTTTGTCCAGAAGTTTATAGAACCTACAGCTCTCTGTGTATTGTATATATTAGACGTTGTATTTTCATGGAATCCTGGAATGGTTTGGGATGGACGGGATCTTAAAGCTCATCCAGTCCTAGGCAGGGACACCTTCCACTATCCCAGGTTTCTCCAAGCTCCATCCAACCTGGCCTTGGACACTTCCAGGCACCCACAATTTCTCTGGACAATTCAATCTGCACGTTTGTGTTGCACCTGGCATGAAGAGATCCCAATCCTGAGCGGAAGCCGCAAAAATCCCAATGAAACAATAACGGAATTCTTGGGAAACCCAACCCCTTCCCCTTTATGGCCAACAATTGCTCCTTATCCCATGAATTTGCCTCTGCACCAGGACCGGGGCTGCTTAGGGGGGAAACATTCCACTGGGCATGGTGGGATTGGAAGGTTGGACTTGCGGGTCTTTCCCAAGCTTAAAGATTCCAGGATGGAATGCCAAAATCTCTGGGATCACCGAGTCCGAGCCGTGCCTGATCCCACCAGAGCCCTGAGTGCCATATCCAGGAATTCCTGGGACACCTGCAGGGATGGGAACTCCAATCCTCCCTGGGCAGCTCCATGTCCTGACCACCCTTTCCATGGGGAAATTCCTGCTGGTGCCCACCCTGAGCTCCCCTGGCCCAGCCTGAGGCCGTTCCCTCTCCTCCTGTCCCTGTTCCCTGGGAGCAGAGCCCGATCCCTGCTTTGCTACAACCTCCCTTCAGAGAGCTGTGGAGAGTGAAATTTCCATGAAATGGGATGCAAACTCCGTCCCATATTCTGGGTCTTGGATCCTTCAGTCTGTGCCTTGAAGCAGCTTCGAATGATATGGATGCAGATTCCTTTCAAAGGGAAAAGATTCCCGGTCTGAGGGACGGCTACTGGAATTCAGCCTCCGCTCCGGGCCCGGTGTGCGGGAGAGCTGCACAGCTGGGAATTTCCTCCAGACTTCGTGTCCCAGCCTAACTCGAGCCCCTGCCAGGCTGCCAGGAGCTCGGGAAGCAGGAAAACAGCACCTCCAGGGAAGTTCCTCTCAGGTCACTCCATGCGGAAAAAATGGGAGGCTGGGAAGGAGGACGGGGGATCCTGGTTCCAGCAGAGCCTGGAGGGCTTCTCCTCAAGCCGTGCCAGGAGCAGGAAAAGGAGCTGAGGTTTGTTCCTGTCACAGAAGTGAGAGCACAGGGCTTGGAACCCCCTCGGAAAACACATGGAATTTCTGGAGGGAAAAATCCCTGCGCACACAGGGCTGTCCGGGCCTTTTTTTTACGTGCTGGAAGTGAGACTTTCATCTGGATCAGATTTCCTCTTGGCTGGAGCTCCCATCCAAACCTGCTGGCCAATGGCAACAACACTCCAGCCTGACTCCACTCCTAATTGGGCTTCCTTGTTTTCCTGCTGCTGGTTGGGACTGGATTTGCAAACGACACCCGAAATATTCCAGGACAGCAAATCCAGACAAACAGGGCCACGCTTCCCTGTGTTTGTCCAAGCCCAGGAATAATAATGACGATTACAATAATAATAAACCATGGCTGATTTATAAATAGGAGCTGGAGAACCCTTTGGAATTGACTCCGTATCCGCTTCCAGAGGATGGAGGCAGTTTATTCTTGCTGGAAGCTAAAAATTTAGGAATATTCCAGGAGCTGCAGCAAAGGAGAGGAAAATAGGAGGAAGGGGTGGGGGGGAAATATTCGGGGGCTCTTCCAACTGCTGCTGCCATAGCTGGGAATACCTGGAAAGAGGGAATGGGGAGGATTTGCCAGGGAAAGAGAAGGAAGGAGAGGAGCAGTGGGAGAATGAGAACCCCGAGGGGGCTTCAAGGTGATGAAATCCAGAAGAAGAAGGGAAGATATAATTCCATAATTCCCAAACGTCTTGGTACAAGTCTGTGCATCCATCCCATACTCCCCAATACCAGGATTCCTTCTCTTTTCAGGGGAGGGGATCCGAGATGCAAACAGGGAGAATGGAGGAGTTTTCCACCCAGAGCAAAGGGAAATGCACTCGGTGAAGAAGTTTTTGGGATGTGTTGGGAGCGGGGTGGTCTCCCAGCATGGAAGAGGGGTCAGGGCAATGGGAAAGAGGGTCCTGAACTCCTCTGCACTTCCAAGGGTCACCCTCCTGGAAAAGGGGAGCGGTGGGATGGCTGTGGAGCCAGGAGAATCTTGGATCCAGCAGTTTCTCCCAGGCAGGATGGACAAAGGCCTGGAAGAGAGGTCACAGGAAAGGTCAGACCTGGAGATCTGCAGCCACACCAACATTAAATGCCAGGCCATGGGATTTAATTCCCATGAAGGATCCCCTTTCCTTCCCTTTCCCAATAAATTAGACAGCAAATCAAACACTCCAGGCCATGGATTTAGTTCCCATCCAGGATTTACTGATTAATTATGGAGCAGATAAAACACTCCAGGCCACGGATTTATTTCCCATCCACGATCCCTTCTCTTTCCCGGTTAATCCTGGAGCAGATCGAACACTCCAGGCCATGGATTTCATTCCCACACAAGATTTTCCAATTAATTATGGAGCAGATAGAACACTCTAGGCCATGGATTTCTTTCCCACACATGATCCCTTCTCTTTCCCTTTCCCAATTAATCATGGAGCAAATAAAAGAGGCCAGGCCATGGATTTAATTCACATCCACGATCCCCTCTCCTTCCCTTTCCCACTAAACTATGGAGCAAACCAATTATGGAGCAAATCCAGGCCATGGATTTATTTCCCATCCAGGATCCCTTCTCTTCCCCTTCCCAATTAATCATGGAGCAAATCAAACACTCCAGGCCATGGATTTTGCTCCCACACAAGATTTCCCAATTAATTATGGAGCAGATAAAACCCTCCAGGCCACGGATTTATTTCCCATCCACGATCCCTTCTCTTTCCCGGTTAATCCTGGAGCAGATCGAACACTCCAGGCCATGGATTTAGTTCCCATCCATGATCCCTTCTCTTTCCCTTTCCCAGTAAATCCTGGAGCGGATCAAACACTCCGGGCGCTGTTTCTGGCCCCTTGGCCCGGTCCCACGCCGTGACTCACGTCCACACACACAAATTCTTCCCCTCCCCGCCCTCCCAAGAAGAAAATGCCCAAATCCCAGCCGCCCTTTGGGAATTGTCCCTGGCTCCTGCTGCCTCAAGATCCATGGATCTTCCCAAGCTCCCAGATCCTGGTTTATTCGTAATGGATCTGTGAGCATTTCTGGATTGGAAGGATCTGGCTGAGCCCTGAGTCAATTCCCAGTTATTCCAGCTCAGAGGTGTTCCAGTGTTTCAAAAACAAGGAACGAACGAATGGAATTGCCTTTATTCCGTGGCTGGAATCCACCGAGGGCAAAGGGATTAAGAGACTCACTCGAGCCAAATAAACGGATACTGTTGGAGCAATCCTCGGACTCTGGGATAAATCTTCATTTCGGAAGCGTGTAAGAACTTCTGTCAGCTCCATGATTCCTTTCCAGCTTCAATAAATATCCAGGCTGAAATCCCAAACTTCCTCTTTTTTTTCTTTTCTTTTCTTTTCTTTTCTTTTCTTTTCTTTTCTTTTCTTTTCTTTTCTTTTCTTTTCTTTTCTTTTCTTTTCTTTTCTTTCTTTTTCCTTTCCTTTTTTTTCTTTTTCTTTTTTTCTTTTCCTTTTTTTTTTTTCTTTTTTTTTCTTTCTTTTATTTTCTTTTTTTTTTCCCCTCTAAAAAAATTCTTCTCTGCCTACACCCCTCATATGAGTGAAGACAAATATTCCCATGTTTATATCAGGTGGAGAAAATTCCAGGTAGGAAATTCAGGATTTAGCAACTGCCGACACTGCCCTGAAGCTTTACCGTGTGCAGTCCAAACGCAGAGCGTTTAAATATTAAATAAATCTTAAACAATGATAAATTAACTACAAATTCTCATTTAATATTGTGGTTTTCTGAGGAAGACCAGCCCATTCCCTAGGGATCAGATAACACTGGAGAACCTGATAAGCAGCTGGGACAAAACGCTTGGTGATGGAAAAAAACGTTTCCAAAGCCAGCAAGGAGTAAAGGAATCCCAGTGGCCGAAAGGATCTGCAGGAAGCCAATTCTTGGAATGTCTGCGACAGGGCAGAACTACAAAGCTGAAATTTTTTTTGGGAATTATGAGAGATGAGAGCAGCTCAAGAGAAACACTGAAAGACGGGTTTCTTTTGGGAGAGCATCCATTGATTTTTATCTCTCTCCAGCTTGAATTTCCCTGGATTTTCCGTGGGCTGGCTGACAGCTTTGTCTGAAGCTGTGTCAGACCAACCTCGGAGCTGTTCCTGGGCATGGAAAAACAGGAAATATCCCGGGAAGAGCGTGGCCTCCCTGACACCCCGTGCTGCTGTCATTTATCTGCTGATTAAAATCTTCATGTCCTTCACATCCCTCTCTCCCAAGGCTCCGTGGCTCGGAGCCTTCCCCTCACCAGCATTCCTGAATTTTCTGCCTTTTCCTCCACACTTTAGGAGCCTCCAAACCTTGAGGGTGGAGAGGTCCTGGAGCAGTTTTCCCAGAGAAGCTGTGGCTGCCCCTGGATCCCCGGCAGTGCCCAAGGCTGGGTTGGATGGGGCTTGGAGCAGCCTGGGATAGTGGAATTTCCTCCTGCCCATGGGATGGGATGATTCCGAAGGTCCTTTCCAATCCATTAATTGAGAAGGAGTTTCATAGTACAAAACTTTTCCTCATTTTCCTGATTTTTCCCCCCACTGGAAGTGGTTCCATTTTTCCTAATTGCTCCTGAAATTAAGGATTGATGCCCTGAACTCTCATCCCGAGCAGAACTGGACACATGGATCACATTCCATGTGTTTCTCATGGAAAGCCTTCCCTTTGCTTGAGACCAGCAGGGGATAAACTTCTACAAAATCCAGGGAAAATTGGGGAAATTTTCCATCGTTTTGCCTTCTCTGGAAAGGGAGAGGGATTTGGGCAAAGTCCTGGAGTGCCAGGACAAGCGGGAATGGCTTTGAGCTGAAACAGAGTAGGGATAGATGGGATAATGGGAAGGAATTCCTGGCTGTGAGGGTGGGGAGGGGCTGGGATGGAATTCCCAGAGCAGCTGTGGCTGCCCCTGGATCCCTGGAAGTGTCCCAGGCCAGGTTGGACACTTGGAGCAGCCTGGGACAGTGGGAGGTGTCCCTGCCCATGGCACTGGGTGAGCTCTGAGATCCTTTCCAACCCAAACCATTCCAGGATTCCCTGGAGATAAGGAAGGGCCCTCTGGCTCCTGAACTGAGGTTTCATTTGCTGCCTGCACTTGGATCCCGTCCAACATTCCCAGATTGCCAGAAGGTCCCAGTCCCGATGGCAGCCGTTCCTCTAAAGCTCTCCAGAGGAGACAGGTGAAGCAAATCATGGAAACTGCGACAGCAGAGCACAATTATTTCCCAAAAAACACAAAGTGGGATGGGAAAACACCAAAATCAGAGAAATCTCCTGAATTCCAGGGAGGTGCAAGGACCATCCAGCTCTTATGTTATCCGTTCCTCAACGGCCCAAATTCCATTGGGGAATGGCCTCTGGATCTTCCAGTCCTTCCCTTGGAGCTGTGGACATCAGCTCAGCTCCAAAGCCAAGCTGCTCCTGAATTTTCTCCTTTAAGCCTCGGACCACACAATTCCAGGAGAAGCTGAGCAGAGCAGGAAGGGAAGAGCAGCAGCCCAGGCCCCAGGAATAATCCAGAAAATCAAGCACATGGATGTTTTTTACAGCTCTGGAGAGAAAAATAATTCAAAATCCTGATATTGTCCAAAAATAAAACCATTTAAAAGGCCACTACACCCTGAGTTCTCTGTGTCCTTGCTCCAAGTCCGGGTGTGTGTCATTCCCACCTCCCTGTTTGTCTGGAAACAACAAACTCTGGGATTGGAAAGGGATGATGGATGAGGTAGAAAACCTCGATCCATAGGGAAAAGTCAGGGATAACTTTTAGCTGCTGGGGTGACGCGGGAGAATTTTATTCAGGAACACAAAAAAACTTGGAGCAACCAGGAAATGCATTAAGGCACCAACAACGGTCCTGCAACTCCCAAACAAGGCCTGGAAAGCTCCCTGATGTTCCCAGCATGGATTAGTCACCCTGCTGGGAAGGCCTTGGCAGCTCCTCTTGGTGGGCTGAAATTCAACAGGTGGGGCTGAAATTCCAGGGACTTTAATTCATCCGCTGCCCTGCCAACACCGGGAATATCCTTCCTGGGAAATGGGGGTCTAAGTCACAAAAATATCCCAAAAAATATCCCAGAATTCTCTGTCCAGGGTGTGAAAAAAACACCTCCAACCCTCCTGCAGCTGGGCAAATATTCCTTCGTTTCTGTGCTTGTTGAGGATTTTGGCTTCCAGACTTTTTTATTATTTTGTCAAAGAATGGATGACAATTCCCATTCTTTTGGCCGAATTCCAAATGTTTCTTTCTCCTCTTATTGCCATTTGCCAGAATCCTTTTTTTTTTTTTTTTTTCCCCTTAAAATTGCTTTTAAAGATTCCATAGGACATTCCAGCAGGGAGCGACGAGGAGACAAATTCTAAAAGTAGAAGGCGAACACACCGAGAGCCAAATCCTAGAAAAAAAAATGTCCTAGGACCCAAAAAAAAAAAACCCAACAAACAAACAAACAAAAAAAAAAAACCCCAAAAATTATTTGGGATGGGAGTCCCTGATATTGACATTTTTCCTTCCCTGTTTGCAGCTGTGTCCCTGCAGAATTCTCTGTAATCCTTCATTTTTCCAGCCAAAATCCAGGATGGCTGTCACCTGTCCTACAGGTTTTAGCTTTCCCTGGATTCCTAAAAAATACCCCTTTTCCAAACCCCCTGTGTGTTCACATCCTTCATTTCCCTCTCCATCCTTCCTCTCCCGACCTTTTCAAAGCACAGTAATTAATGATAATTAATTAATGGATTTGAGATGTTGCCTCAGATTCCCAGGAAATTTTGCAGCCAAAGCTCTGAAAACAAGGGAGAGAAGAGTTACTTAGACCTCCCCAAAAATAAGGAGGAAGAACTTCACCTTTTGGAACCATCCGGCCCCTGCAAACCGGAATTCCTTCCTTTTCCTGTTGCTCCAAGCCCAGCCTTTCCAAATTCCAACAGCGCCCCGTTGTTAATCCCAATCCTGGACGCCATCAACAAGCCGGGATAATTTTTCACCACATTCCAGCACCTCCTCATCCATAATTTTCCGGTTCAAGAGCTCTTAAGTGCAGCAATTTCTGACCCAACCTCCTCCCCCTTCCCTGCTGAGGCTCTTTGGGAGAACTTTTCCCACTTCAGCGTTCCCAGAGCCACTGGGAAACCTGAACTCCTGGAAGGAGCTTTGGCACTTCATGAAAACTTCGCTTCATCCCATGGAATTGCATCCAAGAGAACCAGAACAATCCTACGGACGTTTCTTCCTGCTGCTACTGCCAATTAAATCAAAATATTTTGAGTTTTTTTTCAGCTTTCCTGCTTCTGAACGGTGTCTGGGTGTTGTTTTTTTTTCTCCTTTTCCCCAATATTTTCTTTGTACTTCCAAAGCTTTTGAAATCCATTCATGGATTTGAAGAGTTTGTTTTTATTCTGGGTCTTCTTCAGGGCCAAACACTGAGAAAACAATGCAGGGCTTTGAGAAGGAATAATAAAAAGTGCCAAGGAAATATTCAGGCTCATTTATTATTAGCTAAAAATTTGTTATTATAAATATATGCTACAATAATAAATATTATTAATAATAATTTATGACGTGAATGAGAATATTTTATTGAAATTAGGCACTTGGTAATAAAAAAATGTGGTTTTTAGTTATTTTGCCATTTCTGACTAAAATTAGGGATGCATTTCCCATCCTTTCCAAACAGCTGGAGCAAGAGGAGGAAAATGTCACCCAAATCCTTAAAAAATTGCTCCTTTTTCCCTCCTTTTCTCTCTCACCTCCCTTTCCCCCCTTCAGCATTGATTTTACTCCTCCCAAATAATGGCTGATGCCATTAATTAATTGTCCCCATCACTAAGGCAAATTAATTCTGATTGTATGCAAATGAGATCTTTGTTCCCGCGTGTAGGAACCATAATTAATTGTTCTGTAGGATTCTAAGGAATTACATTCCCTCCTTTTCCTCTATTTTTAAAATTAATTATTGATTTTATTTATTTGAATAATGTTTTTAAATGGGTATTTTTGTCTTGAGATCTCCAGCTTGGGAAACAGCAAAAAACTTTGGAACAATTAGAGATTAATTAAATATTAAATGAGATTAATTTCAAAGGACACCCAGAATGGGAATAAGCGCCCAAACATTTTAATTTCTCCTGGTTTTCCTTTTTTGCAATTTTTTTTGGGATACAGAAATACCCAGAGAGGGAGGGAGGGATGGATGGATGGATGGATGGATGGATGGATGGATGGATGGATGGATGGATGGATGGATGGATGGATGATGGATGGATGGATGGATGGATGGAAGGATGGATGGATGGATGGATGGATGGATGGAAGGATGGATGGATGGATGGATGGATGGATGGATGGATGGATGGA
>VWZP01005806.1:292133-302326 GCA_013396995.1 Dicaeum eximium
TGGGTAAATGGATGGATGGATGGATGGATGATGGATGGATGGATGGATGGATGGATGGATGGATGGATGGATGGATGGATGGGTAAATGGATGGATGGATACATGGATACATGGATGGATGGATGGATGGATGGATGGATGGATGGATGGATGGATGGATTTTAAGCAGGACTAAAAAAGGCCCAGAATTTTCAGGGAAGAGCCAGAAATCCCGACAGAGACTTTCCATACTGAGAGATCAAAGGCTCCTGGATGAACATCTGGATCCTTGGATTTTTCCTGCTGAGCCAAAGCCTCCGTCTGATCCTTCGGAGGTTCTCCCATGCTTTGTAACAAAGTCTGCTTAAAACTGAGCTTCCTCTCATGGATAAATCCAAGGAATCCTACGGATCCGCCTGCACCTGGGGAACTCATCCCGTCTGGAATGTGCCAAGGAAGGAGCTCCTTGGTTGGCAGCGGTGGCGGGAATGGCTCTGCCTGGCAGCTTTCCTTGGATGGCGGAAGCAGCGGGATAATCGGAGCGCGGGAACGAGGAGGGCAGCTCCTGCTGGATGGTTATTCCCTTGGAGAAAAAGCATTCCCGATCCCTGGATTTCATTCCCGTGGTGGGTCTGTGTCCTGTGCAAACAAATCGACAGGGAAATAATAAATCAAGATAAATCAGCGAATAAATATCTGCCTTACTCCATGTTTACACCTTTCCCAGGCAAGTACTTATCCAAAAAAAAAAAAAATCTGGAAGAGAGGCAGTGAGACTCCAATTAACAAGAGGATAATGGATTTTTTTTGGAATTATACTTTCATTGTCCAGGAAAAACAGCAGCTCATTCCAACACAGCCCTCAAAGGACAATATTAGATTTAAAAGTTTAGGGGACTAAACAACTATAATTGAGATTATTAAAATTTTCATCTTAGGTCCCTCATTCACTTATTAAAATTAAATTAATTTCATTTAAATTAATTAAATTACATGGAAATTAATTTAATTTTAAAAATTAATTAATTAATTAAAATTTAACCTGCCTGTAATTGATATTTTTGCACCCAATTAAAAGTGATCTCTCAGCTCTACTCTTCTTTACACGGGATTAGGGGAGTATTTGGATAATCGGGATCATGTCATGGATTAACCGGCATTTGGGGTTAATCACATCCAAATAACCTTCCTGGAGCATTCCCAAAAAACCCACAATCCAACAGAAAAAGCCAGGGAGGGATTGAACATCCCTGAGACAAATTCCAGCTCTCCAGATGTTCCTTAATTGTTCAGCAAATCAACGGTGGCAGCAGCAGACCAGGGAGAGAAGACTGGGAATGAGAATATTCCCACTGAGAATCTGAATTTTGTGGATATTTTCCTGCTTCTCCTTCCTTTCCTTCTAGAGCCAGGAAAATGATGGGTGGGAATCTTCAGGGAGAGGAGGTGAGGGGGGTCCGGAGCTGTGAAACCCCTCAGGTAAAGGAGGGCACCTGGAAAAGGTCAGGATATGGCGCCATGTCCAGGTAGGACCACATCCCAGAATCTATCGCCTAATTCCTAAATTTCCCCATGGAAAGGGTGGTCAGGACATGGAGCTGCCCAGGGAGGATTGGAGTTCCCATCCCTGCAGGTGTCCCAGGAATTCCTGGATATGGCACTCAGGGCTCTGGTGGGATCAGGCACGGCTCGGACTCGGTGATCCCAGAGATTTTGGCATTCCATCCTGGAATCTTTAAGCTTGGGAAAGACCCGCAAGTCCAACCTTCCAATCCCACCATGCCCAGTGGAATGTTTCCCCTCTAAGCAGCCCCGGTCCTGGTGCAGAGGCAAATTCATGGGATAAGGAGCAATTGTTGGCCATAAAGGGGAAGGGGTTGGGTTTCCCAAGAATTCCGTTATTGTTTCATTGGGATTTTTGCGGCTTCCGCTCAGGATTGGGATCTCTTCATGCCAGGTGCAACACAAACGTGCAGATTGAATTGTCCAGAGAAATTGTGGATGCCTGGAAGTGTCCAAGGCCAGGTTGGATGGGGCTTGGAGAAACCTGGGATAGTGGAAGGTGTCCCTGCCTAGGACTGGATGAGCTTTAAGATCCCGTCCATCCCAAACCATTCCAGGATTCCATGAAAATACAACGTCTAATATATACAATACACAGAGAGCTGTAGGTTCTATAAACTTCTGGACAAAATTCCTGCACTGAGAGTTTTCCTGGGAGCTCAGTGCTCCAAAGGATCAATGGATTGGAATGATCAAGATTTTTCCTGATTGCCTACTCGATGACCTTGGAAGTATTTCCAACCTCAATAATTCCTTCATTCCATGGCTAGAACCACATCCCAAACCTATTCCTTCATCCGTAAACCTGCAGAGAAGGGCACTGTGTAATCCCATTGAACTCTGGCAACGATGAAATCCCTGGATAGAGGCACCAAAATTTGGGAAAATCCGAGCACTGGGGGCCAACTGGCAGCTCCTGAGGTTCACCAGGAGCTCCAATCCAGCATTGGCTGGAGCCCAACTGGCACAGGGATCACAAATCCCTGGATGAGGTGGGAATAAACCAGGAAAGGTCTCACCACTGGGACATCCTGAAGTCACCTCCTCTTGTCCCACCACACCAGAGCCAGGTGGACAATCCATGACCCTTCCCTTCCCATGGATGTGCGGCACAGGTTGAGTCATTCTTGGCAAATCCAAATAATTTTTGGCAAATCCGGCTTTCAGGCTCAGCCTGTAGGCTTGGCTTTGTCCCCAGACCAACCAGGAGCAAGGGAAGGTCATGAAGGACAACCTCCAGCCCTTCCACCCTGATCCATCCGGAGCACTTCTGGAAAGCTCTGGAGAAAATCCAGCACGGCCATTTTCGGCGGGAAGCTGCCAAGCCAAACACAACTCTCGTAGCCACATGAATGAAATCCACATGTTTTCATGGAGTGCTCCTTTCGCATGGATCCTCACACTGTGGAAAGCACAGGAATTGTGCTGATTTTGAAGGAAAACCATCCGTGAAGGAGCTGCCAGATCTCCTTACTGCAGAATGCTTTTTGCACAAAAAAATTCCTTTTTTTCCCCTTTTTTTTTTCCTTTTTTTTTTTTTTTTTCCCCAAGGAAAACATATCCCTATAAATAACTCTGCTGTACTGCTCTGTCTGACAACTCAGGGAATAAATATTTTACAAGTAGGACTCAGAGCCAGAATTTGGGACCTGCAAATGGGAGCCCTTTCTGCGGTGGTTTAAAAATGTGGGGAAATAATAAAATGAGGAATGTCTCAGCTTAAAAAAAAAAAATTGAAAGAGGGAATCCAAACCCTCTGGTCTGTATTCCTGTTTTTTAATAGATTAAGTACAGAGGAAGCATTCTTTAATTTGGGGGTGCTTGGAAGGGCCAGGGAAGGATTCTAAAGCTGCCGTGAGGATTTGAGCATTAATTAAAAGCCACTGAAAATAATCAAATTTAAAATTAGGGTAGAGGCGGGGGGAGGGAATTGGAATGTCCAAAAAATGTTATTACATTTTACTCCAATTTTTTTCTGCTTGGGATTCCAGCAGGGATGGGATGAAGGGTGGCCTTGAGTCTCTTGTGGGCATGGACCAGTTCTTCGGAGACCTGAGAAATCATGGAATTCCAGAGTGGTTTGGGTTCTAATGGACCTCAAATCTCATCCCATTCCATGGGCACGGACACCTCCCACTGTCCCAGGGTGCCCATCCAGCCTGGCCTTGGGCACTGCCAGGGATCCAGGGGCAGCCACAGCTGCTCTGAGAATTCCAGCCCAGCCAGGAATTCCCAATTCCCAGTATCCCATCCATCCCTGCCCTCTGGCAGTGGGAGCCATTCCCTGTGTCATGTCCCTCCATCCCTTGTCCCCAGTCCCTCTCCAGCTCTCCTGGAGCCCCTTCAGGCCCTGCAAGGGGCTCTGAGCTCTCCCTGGAGCCTTCTCCTCTCCAGGCTGAACATTCCCAGCTCTCCCAGCCTCTCCTCCCAGCCCATCCCTGGGATCATCCTGGTGCCTTCCCTGGGCTCTCTCCAGCAGCTCCAGGTCCCTCCTGTGCTGGGAATTCCCCAGGGCTGGGGCAGCTCTGCAGGTGGGGCCTCACCTGAGCACAGGGGCAGGATGGATTGACACCATCATGGAGCTTTGCTTGTGCTTCCACAGAATTCCAAAATTCCACCCCCTGCTGTGATTCCACACTGCCCAGTTCCACCAGTCTGGAATGACTTCGTTAAACCTGAGGAGAGCAAAACAAATCCTGGAAGGGTTTGGGTGGGAAGAGACCTTAAAGCTCATCCCATTCCACCTTTTCCATGGGCAGGGACACCTCCCACTATCCCAGGTTGTTCCAAGCTCTGCCCAACCAAATCCCACTGCCAGAGCAGCTTGAGGCGGATTTGTCCTTTCCTTGAGTTGTCAACAAAATTAACAAAATTAACAAAATCAGCAAGATTAACAAAATCAACAAAATTAGCAAAATTAACAAAATTAAAAAAAAAACCCAACAAAATCAACAAAATTAACAAAATTAACAAAACCAACAAAATCCTGAAGTGATGCCGGTGGTTTCTGATGGATCTGCTGATCCTTGCAGCGCTCTGCATTCCAGTGCCCAGGAATTGCAGCCCTGGGAGCGATCATTAAGGACTGGCATGCCTGGAATTGCTTTCCTACTGAGGAATAATCAGGAAAAGAAGATATTTGTGCGAATTATTTGAGCCCTTAAAGCTCTGAGGGGAAGGACCTGCTCCAGAGCATCTCTGGCAGCTCTGAGGTCGCTAATGAGGGAATCTTTATGGAGCTTCCCGCTGGGAGAAAGGGAAAATCTGGGATTTATTTCTTCTTGCAGCTTGTGCTTGGCAGCCAGAGGTGAAATTAAGACAGCAAAGCAAACAAAAATCAGGCACCGTCAGCAAATTGGAGGCTGTGGAGCAGAGAGGGACGGGAAGTTAATGGGAAAAGGAGGGAAAAGGAGAGGGAAAAGGGGTTCGGGGAGAGGGGGATCCACAGTTCTTTCCAAAAATTATCAGCAAATCCAGGTTTCCTTTTCCAGGCTGGAGATTTGAGCCTGAGGGCCCAAAAGCAGGAACAAGTTACAACATCCAAAATATCCTTGGGAAAAGTCTGGGAGACAGGGAGGTTGGAATGAGGTGATCCTAAAGGTGCCTTCCAACCCACCCCATTCCATGATTCTATGGATAGAAGGAATTTAAATCCAGCTGGAGCATTTCCGTAAGCTGAGGGAAAGCAAAAGATTTTGGAGCGTGCCATGTCAGCATTTTTAAAGGGAATTCTCCATTTTTAAAGGGAATTCTTCATTTTTAAAGGAAATTTTCCATTTCTCAGGAGAATTCTCCATTTCTCAGGGGAATTCTGCATTTTTAAATGGAATTCCCTGTTTTTTGAAGGGAATTCTCCATTTTTAAAGGGAATTCTCCATTTTTAAAGAGAATTTTCAGTTTTGAAGGGGAATTTTCCGTTTCCCAAGGGAATTCTCCATTTTTAAGGGAATTCTCCATTTTTAAAGGGAGTTTTCCTGCTTTCAGCTGGGATTTAGGCAGTT
Organism: Dicaeum eximium; assembly: GCA_013396995.1. Lineage (NCBI taxonomy): Eukaryota > Metazoa > Chordata > Aves > Passeriformes > Dicaeidae > Dicaeum > Dicaeum eximium. The sequence goes on from VWZP01005806.1 coordinate 297,677, forward strand.
GAAGGCAGCAACCAGATTTCCCTTTAGAATTCCCTATTCAGGGCTGGAAACTTCTTGCTGCTGTGGGATTCTCTGGGAATACAGGTTGGATGGTGGCAGAGGAGCCACCCTTTGGATTCCCTCTCAAAGGGTTGGGAATTCCAAGACATCCCATGAAAAGTTCCAATGGCCAGCAAATGAGGGATTCAACACCCTCCTGCTGCTGTAATTCCTAAAATCTCTTCCCTAATTTTGGAGACTGAAGGATGGATGAGATCAAGTTTTGAATTCTGTCTGGATTAAACTTGGTTTGGGCTCTTCTGAAGGAAAAGCAACCACTAAAGAGGCTCAAAAATCCTGGGATTTTCCAAGGTCTGAGTCCTCAGGGATGGGGATTTGGAACCACTTTGTGGTGAGGAACTGGGGAAGGGACAGAGAATTTTTAAATTTAGGATTTTTTAAGCAAATCTTTGTTTTAAATCGGGAAAATCCAGCATTAATCCCTCTAAGGAATGGGAAAAGCTGAAGGGTCCCCACCACACCCAGGATTTGGGATGGGATACACCAGGATGATTCCCTGCTGGACACAGGAATGGCTTTCAACACCTGGAGTTCCCTGAACCACGCTGCAGTGGATTTTTAGCTGAATTTCAGGAATCTTCAGGGAAGAGATTTTATCAACTCCCAAATATCTGGGCCAAAAAGGAGATTTTAGACCATTCCCTCAGATGATTAAATCCCACAAAACTTCAAATTCTCTGATTCCCTCATGAGGATCCACAGCCTGGATTTGCAACCCACCAAAATCCAGAGCTCTCCGCTGCCACCCGTCCTGGTGCTCTCATGGGAGCAAAATCCGGGAGTCAGGAATGAAAGTTTTTGCTGGTTTTTTTTTGGAACTCGGCGTTTTGTGGTTGTAAAATGAAGCGCTTTCTCTCAAACCGCTTTTGAGGAGAAAAAGGTGTATTTGGAGAGCCAGACTTCTCCAGTGGTTTACTGGTTTCGTTTTGGGTGGTTTTGTTCAAAGCCAGGGGTGATTTCGGATTTCAGTTCCCAAAATCCATTGGCTATGAACTGAAAATAGAAACCCTTGGCCACTCAGAGCCAGAAATATTTTTTTTTAAACCTATTTTATTTTTTTGCCCACATTTTAAATCCCTTTTTTAATGAAAGCCAGAAACTCATTTCGGGGGGGGGCAGCAGGGAGAACTTCTGGATCCATTCCAGTTTTTCTATCCTCAATTATTTAATAAAGATGAGATTTTTCTGTCTCTTCCAAAGCTTCTAACACTCCCAAAAAAATGGTGTTTAATTAGTGCAGAAGGTTTTAATGAGAGTGGAGCACTCATTCATCTGGAGATGGAGATAGGGGGAGGACTGGGGATGTTTTCACACTGAGAGAGGAAAAATGAACTTCCATCATTTTTCATTCTTTATTTTAAGCATCCCCATCTGCCTTGTAAATCCCCCCTTGGCTGCTGGGGAATAGAGCCTCCTTCCCTAAAATCCTGCTTTTTTTTTGAGGAGAAATCCAGCTAAAAATGTCATTTGATTCCAAATCCAGATGTTTATTGAGTCTAAATCCACTCCCAGCCCTCCAAAGGAATTGTCTGGTGGTTTCGGACGTTTTGCTCTAATGAAATTTGGGAATCACCCCTGCTGAGAGCCTGGATTAACTTTAAGATTGGGATAACAGGGATGGCCTGGATGCAGAGTGACATCAGCAGCGACTCTGCTCTCGCTGGTGTAAAAAAAGACACCAGGAACACATTCCCTGGAAATGGCTTCCAGCAGGAATCTGATTCATCCCGAAATTCACAGATGTCTTTTCCACTGGTTTTTCTGGGATCACAAAACGAAGCCTTTTCATTCCCAACTTCCTGGCTCCGACTTCAGCTCCGTGCTTAAATTCTCTCCCCTTGAAGTTCAGCTGGCAAAGGATGCGATGAAATGAAGGATGAGGGACAAATCCCAGCGGATCATCCCATCCCAGCTGGCTTTGGGAAGCAGCAGGGACTCCTTCCCTTGTCCCAGGCTGCTCCAAGCCCTCTCCAGCCTGGCCTTGGACACTTCCAGGGATCCAGAGGCAGCCACAGTTTTCCCTGGAAATCCAATTCAGTCCTTCATTGCTCCCTGTCCTGGTTGGAAAAGCCAGGTGCCTGCTAAGGAAGGCAGGAGCTTCTTTTGAAATGGAAAATGCAAACCCCCTCCCTCTGAATTATTATAATTTTGAAATTAAGGGGCTCTCAGGCAAAGATATGGGAGTAGGAATAACATTTTTTTCTTAGGAAAAATAAAATAAAAAATGCAGCAATACAAACCAACCCTGCCAGAGTCAGAGCAATTAATCCCGTTGTCAGGCTCATTTAAATGCTTCCCTTTCCAGAGCTGCAGACATGGAATGTCAGGGCAAGGATTATTTCTTATATTTCACGATTGAATTGGTGATATTTCACGATTATTTTTTATCAATTCAAAATCACCTCTTATCAACCTCACAATCAAAACCTCCTGGAAATTTGATTCAGGAAAAAAAAAACCACTTTTTTTCCACATCCATGCAAAATCTTATCAAAGCTCTGTTTTTTGGCATTAATTTTCCAGCATTGCTGCTTTTCAAGGCAAAAATTCATTTTGGCTGAATTTTTTTTTTTTGGTTTGTAGGAAAATTGTCCTTTCCCAGTTTATTTTTGAGCCTATGGATTTTAGCACTGATCCAAGAGTTTCCATGAGGAAAGAAATAAAAAACAATACCTAATATTTTTTGTGAACAATATATTTAATATAATATAATTAATAATGAAGAATAGATTCATTAATGACTGGATTATTGCTGGTGTAAGGGAAGCAGAACAAGTTTTTTTTAACAGCTGAATCCCAATTTTTCCCCAAATTTCCTTCCTAGAGAAAAGATGGGTGAAAGTGCTAAGCTGAGCTTAACAAGCACTTTTGTTTTTATTTTGCAGAAATTTTCCAGCATTGCTGCTTTTCAAGGCAAAAATTCATTTTGTGTGAATTTTTTGTGCCCTTTCCCAGTTTATTTTTGAGGCCACAGATTTTAGCATTTATCAGCTTGCCAAGAGTTTCTATGAGGAAATAAAGAAGAGATAATTAAATAATTGTTATAATAATTATTATAATACAGGGATTATTCTCTTATAAAGAAGAGATTTGTTATTGCCGGGGTAAGAGAAGCAGAACAACATTCTAATTAATAATAAAGAACAAGCAGCAACATTGTAATTAATAACAAAGAATAGATTCATTAATGACTGGATTATTGCTGGGGCAAGGGAAGCAGAACAAGTTTTTTGAACAGCTGAACCCAAATTTCTTCCCAAATTTCCTTCCTGGAGAAAAGCTTGGTGAAAATGCTGAGCTGAGCTTAACGCAGCCACTCCATCTCCTTGGGAATTGACCTCATATCCCAAGGCTCCTGCCCCAGATTTTCCCATTTTGGAAAATTACAGGCTGCAGCTTGGCTACTTCCTTCCCCCACCTGGATGTTCCTCCCTTCCCAAAGCCCAGCTCCGAAGGGCCCCGATCCCCTCCCAGGAACAATCCCACAGAATATCCCACAAACTCTATTTTCAATCCCAATCGACGGCTCTGGCTGCTTTTGTTTGCTTTTCTGGTTAACCATCTTTACTGCTCCACCTCCTCCTCGTTTTTCCTGGAAGAATGTTCCGTGTGCACCCCACAATTAAATTCCAGACAGAGCTGGGGGACATTTGGGCTATTATGAAATAAAAACAAAACAAAAATAAAAACCCAAACCAAACCCCAAGGTGCTCAAGCTATATTTGACCACCCAAAACCGAGGCGAGGATCCTTCCAGGCAGAGGGAATGATAAAATACAAAAATAAAAAACCAAAAATTTTTTACAAAAATAAAAAACTCAACTCAGCCACTGTGGGAGCCTCTTTTTTTGGAAAGGCAAAACCAAACCCAGAGTTCAGCCCAAACGATGAGCGCAAGAAAAAAATAAAAATTTTGCGGTTTGTTGCCCTTAATCAGCTCCCACCTGATCCGTGGGGATTTGTTCCTGTTTGAACTCCATGTGGGACGTGGGATCGCTATCCCAGAGCGCCAATTTGCAAATTAGGACCTCTACTTGGAGGGAATTAAAACTGGATTTAGCTGAGCCATAATCGGGCCACTGTCTTCTCTCAAGGTCGTCTTTATTCCCCGCCGCAGTCGCCTCCAAAAGCGGCGGCAAAGCCCAGGAAGGGGTTTGGAAATGCCAGGTGGGGGTGGGACAGCACAGCTAAAATGAGCTTCCATCAAAATATCATCTCTGTCTGAGCTGCTGATCCCAAAATTACCCAAAATCCCAAATATCATCCCTGTCCGAGCTGCTGATCCCAGAGTTACCCAAAATCCCAAATATCATCCCAGTCTGAGCTGCTGGTCCCAGAGTTACCCAAAATCCCAAATATCATCCCTGTCCGAGCTGCTGATCCCAAAATTTCCTGAAATCCCAAATATCCTCTCAGTCTGAGCTGCTGATCCCAGAACTACCCAAAATTCCAAATATCTTCCCAGTCAGAGCTGCTGATCCGAGAATTACCTGAAATCCCAAATATCATCCCAGTCAGAGCTGCAGATCCCAGAATTATTCAAAAATCCCAAATATCATCCCTGTCTGAGCTGCTGATCCCAGAATTACC
>VWZP01005806.1:302473-312649 GCA_013396995.1 Dicaeum eximium
CTGCTCCAAGGGTCCAACCTGGCCTTGGACATTCCAGGGATCCAGGGGCAGCCACAGCTGCTCTGGGAATTCCAGCCCAGCCCCTCCCCACATTCCCAGCCAGGAACTCCTTCCCAAACTGAGTTTAAATGGATCTTGAGCTTGGAATAAAAGCTGGGAATTGGGCTGAGGGAATGACATCATCCTGGAATACTGGGGATTTGAGGAATTCTGAGCTCTCTTTGGCTGTGGAATCCCTCAGGGAATGTTGGAATATTTTCCGTGTGCTGATGCTGAGCTCGTCTGCTTTGCCTCAAAACCCCAACTGGAACAACTGAAAATCATGGAATCATGGAATTTTTGGGGTTGGATGGGATCCTAAAGAACATCCAGTTCCAACCTCGTGCCAGGGACACCTCCCACTATCCCAGGGTGCTCCAAGTGTCCAACCTGGCCTTGGGCACTTCCAGAGATCCAGGGGCAGCCACAGCTTCTGTGGGAATTCCATCCCAGCCCTTCCCCACATTCCCAGGGAAGATTTTCCCTTGCTCTCCAAGCTAAACCCGTTCTGTTCCTGGTGATATCCCAAGTTCCTGGTGACAAGGGAAAGGGAAAAGCTCCAAGAGCAGCAGTGCCGGGGCCGGCTCGGGGGAGCCTCTCTTTTCCTTGGCTTTCCTGAGGTGCCAGACTGGGACAGGGAAGGGCAGGAAGCTGGAACCAAAAAAAACAGGAATGGAAACAGGAATGGTGGGAGCAGGGATGAATGGTTGCCATGGAAACCACTCCTCTTTCTTGAAATGCTTCCCTGTTTTTTGGATAGCTCCAACATGGATACGGCTCCCTGATCCTTTGATTCTGGTGGAAGGGATCCCTGGCCATGACAGGGGGCTGGAATGTGATGACCCAACCCAAACCATTCCAGGATTCCGGGATTTCAATCCAAACACCTCATTCCTGATGCTGACACGGAACTGAGTGCAAGGAAAGAGCTTCCAGAGAAGTTTGGCCTCCTTATTCCAGTAGAAAATGGGAGCATGATCCAGCAGTTTCCATAAATAAGGGGAGTGTTTTACTTTGCCCAAATTAAAAAAAAAAAAAAACAACAAAATAAATTGGGATTTGGATAAATCCTCCAATAAAATTCACACGCAGCTGGCAGAAGGAAAAGCTCTGAAAAATCCCCCTTGGCTTCAGAGATTTGGGATTCTTGTGTAATTCCTGCATTTTCCTGAGCACTCCCTTATCCTCCCCAGACCCTTCTGGGATCCGTGGGATCCATCCTCATAGAAATGTCTGGTGACCCTTTGGAAAACCTGGCACATTCCATGGATGTTCAGGAAATACTGGAATACCCGAACTTTACATCTTCCACTCCTGGAACCCCGGTGGCCTCAGAGCCCTTCTCCTGCTTTTTTTAAGGAATCATGGATTGGTTTCAATCCTCGGAAATCAGCAAGTCCAAGCTTTAAACTGTCCCCAAGTGCCACATGGATCATAATTCCCTCCAGGGATGGCAACTCCCAACCTCCCTGGGCGGTTCCAATCCTTGGCCACCCTTTCCATGAGGAAATTCCTGCTGATGTCCAACCTGAACATCTCCCGGTCATTCCCTCTCCTCCTGTCCCTGTTCCCTACGAGCAGATCCCAAATTTCCTCCCTGTCAGAGCCAGGAGGTCCCCCCAGAGCCTCCTTTTCTCTTGGATGGGATTAAGGGAAGAATTCCTGAAGCGAGGGAGAGATTCCTCTCTTCCCACAGCAAACGCCGAAACGGGGCTGATGCAAAATATTCCCAAAATATTCCCAAAATGTTCATTTCTCCAACTGACTGTATGGATAACGTGGATTTCTCTGGAGGCATCCACATTCCCAACACCAAAACCCGGCTGAAGTGACAATTCCACAAGATCCTGTGAGAGTTTTTTTCCCTCACTCCCCCCCTCATTCCTTTTCTTTGGGAAAGCCATAAACCCGGACCTCCTCTGACTTCGCCCTTTGGAAATTCCCAGAGGTGACAGCAGGACCTCGCTGGGGATGTGTTTTCCATGGATTTGCTTCCTTGGGTTCAGTCCAAGAGGGAAGGATCCTTGATGGGATTAAGGGAAGAATTCCTGAAGCGAGGGAGAGATTCCTCTCTTCCCACAGCAAACGCCGAAACGGGGCTGATGCAAAATATTCCCAAAATATTCCCAAAATGTTCATTTCTCCAACTGACTGTATGGATAACGTGGATTTCTCTGGAGACATCCACATTCCCAACACCCAAATCTGGCTGAGGTGACAATTCCACAAGATCCTGTGGAGTTTGTTTTCCTGCTCACCCACACTCCCCCCTCATTCCTTTCCCTCGGGATTACCTTGGAAAAGCCACAGAGCTGACTTTGCCCTTTGAAAATTCCCAGAGGTGACAGCAGCACCTCGCTGGGGGTGCGTTTTCCATGGATTTGCTTCCTTGACTTCAGCCCAAGAGGGGCCAGGCAGTTCCTGCTATTCCCGAGGGGGATTTTCCAGGAGCTGCTTAACAGGGGATGGGAATGTCCCACCAACGTCCCGGGAATGTCCCGGGAATGTCCCACAGGCAGGGACAAGAGCCCAGGACTCGGGTCACTGCTCCCGCTGCCAGAGGGCTGAGCCGGCACCATTCCCCCTTTCCAGGTTTTTCCATGGGCTCCGCATTCCTGGGCACTGGGGCAGGACGAGGGAACAGCCGAGTCCCTTTCCAGGGGGGCTGGGAATGTGTTTAACAAATGCTGGAGCGCTCAGGTTTTCCTTCTGTTTTCCATGGAAAACCAATCCGGGGAGAAAAGCGGGAGAAACCAACGCCAGGAGGAACTTTAGCTGGAAGATTTCCCAAATCCAGGCTTAATTTCCCATCCCAGATAAGCCCAAGTTGCTTTAAACCGGGTCTAATATCCCAGACAAGATCCCCTCTAGTGGGAATTTCTGGAATATGTGGAGATCCTGGATTTTATTCCTGGTCCTGGCTGGGTGATTTTTCCTCCTCCAGGACCAGCATCACCTGAATCCAAGGAAATGAGTGATCCTGTTATTATTCCCTGGATTTCTGGGAATTAAATGCAACTTTTGGCCTCTGGAATTCCATTTCCCCTCAAATCCGGGACAATAAATCCAATTTTCCACTAAAAATTCCTTCCCGTGGCTGTGGCTTTTCCAAGGCAATTTCTCCATCTGCTGGTGGAAAAGCAGCTCCCAAAATGCTGGAATTGCTCCGGGCTGGAATTTTCCACCTTTTTTTCACTTCCTGACTTCCAGATCCCACTGGAATGGGGAAAACATCGGATCAGGGCTGGGAATTTCTTCCCTCTGTTTCCACTTCAGGAACTGGGATGAGTTTTATGGGCGGGATGATCCCTGGAAACTCCAGGAACGCATTCCCAGATCCCAGGACTGGATTCCCAAATCCCAGGGATGAATTCCCAAATCCCAGGGGTGAATTCCCATATCCCAGGAATGGATTCCCTGCATTCCACCCCCACCCTGATAATTCCAAATCCAATTATTCCCAAAGGATAATTTTTTTTTTTTTTTTTACAGAAAATCCATTTTTTTAAGTCAACAAGACATTCCCACAAATTTTTCGGATCTGATCCACAGGATTTGGAATGCTTGCTTGGAAAAAAGGGATTAAGGTGGATTTTAAAGGGTTCCCCAATCCTAATGAATATTTCATTTGGGATTTTGATTCTTTTTAACAAGACAGGGATGGGAGCTGGATGAGGGAAAAGGAATTCCACGGAAAGGAAAAGGAGCAGATTTTCCTCCTGGAAATTTTGGATTGGGAATAAATCTGCTCCTCTTCCCTCTCCAAACAGAACTTCATCCCAAATTTCCAGCACGATTCCAACTGCAGGACAGCAAATCCGAGTTTTCCTGCCCCAACCCCAGCTGGATCCCATCCTGGAGTTTTAAGGCATAAATATCCCTTCCCAAATTTCCCACGGATCCTTCAGATCCCAAGGAGCAAAGCCTGAATCCAAGGGAAAAATCTTTTTTATTGTTGTGATTCCTGATTAAACAGGGCCATGAAAAATTGGGATTGGGATTGAAATTCCAAAGAAATCCAATCTTTGTATCTGTATTCCCACTTTTCCATCGGTGCCATTCCAAGGATGGATATTCAGGGCTCCTCTGTGTTCTGGGGCAGAATTCCCAACCCTGGAATTCCAGATTTCCCTGAATCACTCTCTTCCCAAACATTCCCATGTTTTGGACATCATTCCCAGCCCCTTTCCTTAAGTTTTCCACCTTTTCAGGAGCTCTGGAATTTTGGGACTTTTTGGAGCTGAGTGACCTCACCCTGACAGAAAATTCCCTTCATTTTTCCAGGCTCACTTCCCACCAGGATGAGTCGGGTGGGAGAGAAGGAAAAGGAAAATCGGTACAAGGAAAATTGGGAAGAATGGGAAATATCTTGGCACTGATAAATCCGGGTTGGAAAAACAGCAGGAAAACAGTTGGAGTAAAATCAATTAAACAGAAAATAAATCCCATTCCTGGGGATAAAGGATAGGAGGGAATTCTCCCTATGGAGCAGACAGTTCCAGGATATCCCGAGTTTTAATTATCCCAAGATTTTCCACGCTACCTCCAAAAAAATCTGGAGTTAAATCCCCCCAGCTGGAAATTTTAAGGCAGAAATTGCTGGAATATTCCCAAAATAGCTGGAAAACTGCTCCCGATAAAACCACTCCACAGGAATTCCCGGGAAGGGAGGGAATAGCAGCCACATGGAAGCAGAGCGGAATTCCTGGTCCTACAACTGGCTTTCCTCAGCAAAAAAACAGGGAAATGTGGATAAATCTCCTGGAAAAGATGGAATTCCTGGTGTTTCCTGCAGCAATCCAGGGAAAGAGGCACCGGAGAAGGAAGGAAAAATTCCCATGTGTCCAAAAACCTGGAATCCACAGGAGCCAGGCCTTGGAGAATTCCATCCTTTGGGATTTTCCTGGAATTTACATAATCCCTAAAATTCCCCACGAGGAGGTGCTGAGTTCCGGGAAATCTTTCTCCAATTCCTCCAGGTTCTCTGGAAGAAGAAACTTGGGATGAATCCCATTCTCCTGCAGTTTGGATCCTCATCCCTGAGCGTTCCCACGTTTATGCAAAGTCCTCATTCCCATTCCAGCTCCCGGTTTGGTTCTATCCTATTCCTGCTGGATATTTTTCTTTATTATCCAACCAAATTCCCAGTTTTCCTTTGGAGAGCCGAATCCCAGCAGCTCGATCTCCAAATGGGAAGAAATCCATGCATCCAGCGGCATCCCACAGGAATATCTGGAAAAGCACATCCTGCTCCAAGTGCTCCTCCCGCAGCAATTCGCTGGAGCATTCCCAAAAAAAATTCCAGCACCGTCCTTCTGGGAGGTCACTTCTTCTTTGCCGGAGCTTTGGAATTCCCACCGGCTTTTCCGTCGGTTTTGGCGCCTCCGGATTTTCCAGCTTCACCTTCTTTTTCCCCCTTTTTCCCTTGTTTCTTGTCATTTGTGTCCTTTCCCTTTTCCCCCTTTTCTCCTTTCCCCCCTTTTTCCTCTTTTCCTCCTTTTTCCTCTTTTCCTCCTTTTTCCCCTTTTTCCCCCTTTTCTCCGTCTTTTTTTTTCGTTCCATCCTTCCCTTCCTTCTTGGATTCTTCCTTCTGCTCCTTCTCCCCGTCCTTTTTCTTGGAGCCTTTGGATCCATCCTTCTTTCCCTGAGCCTTATCCACTTTTCCGGATACAGTGGGAACTTCTTCCTCTTTTTTTTCTTCCGCAGCCTGAGCTGTTTCCATGGATTAAAAACAAAAACAAACAAACAAAAAAAAAAGGAATGGAATTGATGTAGATTAAACAACCCAGGAATTGTCAAAATTCCAGCTCTCTGCTGGAAATCTGGGATAAAGGGAAAACATTCCTACTGGGGGTTTTCCCATCCAGCTGATTGCTCCCGGTGAGGATTTTTGGGAATCGAGAAGCGGAAAATCCAAGGATTGATGGATCCCCTTGGAAAAGAGGAGCCACAGGCAGCCGGAATCAAAATTCCCTAAATTCCTTGGAGAACCAAGGATTAACTGGAAGGACAAGGATTCAGTGGAAGGACAAGGATTTATTAATGGAATTGGGTTCAGCTCCAGAGGGAGGGCCGGGAATTCCCAGTTTCAGGCCAGATATCCCGACACCCCTGAAATCCCGGGATTTGTGCAAATTTCCGTTGTTCAACTCGGAATTCTGCATTTTGCTGGTGTGGGACTGAATTTCTCCAAGGAATTCCTAAATTCCTACAGTGTTGGGATCTGCCTCATTTCCCATAGATTGAAGCAGCACATCCCGAATTTTGGAAACGATGTTTTTTTTTTATGGAATTACAGCTCCCGGAGAGACACAGGAAAGGAGGAAAAAAGCCATCAAAAGTTGTTGAGGAAACAGGAAAAATCCAGGAGTGGAGAAGCGGAAAATCCAAGGATTGATGGATCCCCTTGGGAAAGAGAAGCCACAGGCAGCTGGGAATCAGAATTCCCTAAATTCCTTGGAAAACCATCTCATCCTCTTCCTTCAACACAGGCAGGGAGTGGAGAGGTCGGGACTGGCCATGGCCAGAGAGAGTGAGGAGATTTTCGGGAGAGCCTATGGAATCAGGAAAGGAGAGTGAGAGCAGCAGAGAAGAAACATTCCAGCAGGAAAAACCGGGAACGTGGAATTCCAACCACTCCAGTTTCGCTCCTGGCGTTCCCCAACCCAAGGGCGGGCCCTGAAATTAATCTTAATTCCCGCTGGGAATTTTCAACGTGGAATTCTTTTTTGAACTCCCTGACAGGGGTGGGTGAGGGATGGAAATTGATGGGAAAATGGGATACGGCCTCCAGTCATCCCAGGAAAAGTTTGGATTGAATATTAAGGAAAAAAAAAATTCCTGACTGGAAAAGTGATTAAGGATTGGGAAATGCTGGAATCACCATCCGTGGAAGGGTTCCAAAAACCAGGAGATGTGGAATTTCACAGGATTTTTTTTAGTGGGATTTGGTTCAAAATAGGATTTGATGGATTTGAGGGGCTTTCCCAAACTTAATTTGGGAATGAAGGAATGATTCCGACTCGAACCAACGGAAGAATTCTCTCTTATCCAAAGGATCGCATCCCAGTATCCTGAGGGTTGGGAGGGTGGATCTTGGTGGTGGCAGCACGGGAGGGACTTTGCGCACCCAGAATCCCCCAAAAAAAGTGGGAATTACCTCTGGGAATGTGGGTCAGCTCACTGAGGGACTTTGTGCTTCCAGAATCCCTTAAAAACCGCGGAAATTTCCGACAGGAATGTGGCTGAGCTCATTGAGGGAGTTTTCACTGCCAGAATCCCTCCAGAAAAGTGGGAATTACCTCCGGGAATTTCAGTGATCTCATTGAGGGACTTTGTGCTTCCAGAATCCCNGTGGCTGAGCTCATTGAGGGAGTTCGCACTGCCAGAATCCCCCCAAAAAAGTGGGAATTACCTCCGGGAATGTCAGTGATCTCATTGAGGGACTTTGCGCTTCCAGAATCCCCAAAAAACCGCGGAAATTTCCTACAGGAATGTGGCTGAGCTCATTGAGGGAGTTCGCACTGCCAGAATCCCCCCAAAAAAGTGGGAATTACCTCCGGGAATGTCAGTGATCTCATTGAGGGACTTTGCGCTTCCAGAATCCCCAAAAAACCGCGGAAATTTCCTACAGGAATGTGGCTGAGCTCATTGAGGGAGTTCGCACTGCCAGAATCCCCCCAAAAAAGTGGGAATTACCTCCGGGAATGTCAGTGATCTCATTGAGGGACTTTGCGCTTCCAGAATCCCCAAAAAACCGCGGAAATTTCCTACAGGAATGTGGCTGAGCTCATTGAGGGAGTTCGCACTGCCAGAATCCCCCCAAAAAAGTGGGAATTACCTCCGGGAATGTCAGTGATCTCATTGAGGGACTTTGCGCTTCCAGAATCCCCAAAAAACCGCGGAAATTTCCTACAGGAATGTGGCTGAGCTCATTGAGGGAGTTCGCACTGCCAGAATCCCCCCAAAAAAGTGGGAATTACCTCCGGGAATGTCAGTGATCTCATTGAGGGACTTTGCGCTTCCAGAATCCCCAAAAAACCGCGGAAATTTCCTACAGGAATGTGGCTGAGCTCATTGAGGGAGTTCGCACTGCCAGAATCCCCCCAAAAAAGGTGGGAATTACCTCCGGGAATGTCGGTGAGCTCTCCGAGGGGCGGGACCGTGTCCAGTTTGTCGGCGTAGTTTTTGGCGGCCTGGCGCTGGGCGTAGCGCGCCTCGATCTCCTTCCGCGTGCGCGGGATCCGGCACTTGAAGATGCAGCACAGCGTGATAACTGGGAACAACGGGAAACGCGGAATTCCGGGTCAGGGAATGGGAATGGGAAACGCGGAATTCCGGGTGAGGGAATGGGAATGGGGAACGTGGAATTCTGGGTGAGGGAATGGGAATGGGGAGTGCGGAATTCTGGGTGAGGGAATGGGAATGGGGAACGTGGAGTTCTGGGTGAGTGACTGGGAATAGGAGAGGGAAATATGGAATCCTGGGTGAGTTTCTGGGAATGGTCAATGTGGAGTTCTGGGTGAGTTACTGGGAATGGGAAATGTGGAATTCTGGGTGAGGGAAGGGGAATGGGAAACATGGAATTCTTGGTGAGTTCCTGGGAATGGAAAACAAGAAATTCTGGCTGAGTTACTGGGAAAGGGAAATGTGGAATTTTGGGTGAGTTATTTGGAATGGAAGCACGAAACATGGGAATCTGGGTGAGTTACTGGGAATGGAGAGCGAGAAACCAGGATTTAATTGGGAAAGGGAGTGAGAAACATGGAATTCTGGGTGAGGCACTGAGAATGGGAAACGTGGAGTTCTGTGTGAGTTACTGGGAGAGGGAAATGTGGAATTCTGTGTGAGTTATTGGGAATGGGAAACATGGAATTCTGGGTGAGTTATTGGAAATGGGAGAGGGAGAAAGCAGGATTTAACTGGGAATGGGAGTGGGAAATGTGGAATTCTGTGTGAGTTATTGGGAATGGGAGACATGGAATTCTGGGTGAGTTATTGGAAATGGGAGAGGGAGAAAGCAGGATTTAACTGGGAATGGGAGTGGGAAATGTGGAATTCTGGTTGAGTTACTGGGAATAGGAGCAGGAAACATGGGAATCTGGGGGAGTTCCTGGGAATGGAGAGGGAGAAACCAGGATTTAAGTGGTAATGGAAAACATGGAATTCTGTGTGCGTTACTGGGAGAGGGAAATGTGGAGTTCTGGGTGCGTTATTGGGAATGGGAGCAGGAAACATGGGAATCTTGGTGAGTTCCTGGGAGTGGACAGAGAAAAATGAGGATTTAACTGAGAATGGGAGAGGGAAATGTGGAATTCTGGGCATAAGTGGATATGGCAATGAGAAAAAAGGAATTCTGGATTTATTTCTGGAAATGGAGAGGGAGAAATGACGATTTAACTGGGAATGGGAGTGGGAAACACGGAATTCTGGCTGAGTTTCCAGGAATGGGAAATGTGGAATTCTGGGGAGTTACTGGGAATGGAAAACATGGAATTCTGGCTGAGTTATTGGGAATGAGAGTGGGAAATTAGGATTGGGAATTCCCAGAGCAGCCGTGGCTGCCACTGGATTCCATGCAAGTGTCCAAGGCCAGGCTGGATGGGGTGACTGGATTCCCAGAGTGGAAATTAGGGAAAAAAGTTGGATTGGGAATTTTTTTCCATCTGGATCCCAAGGAATTTGGGGCCAGGTGTTTCAGGAGAGATAGAAAATCCCGCCGGGATCACAGGGATGAAACCGAATTTTTCCTGATTCTGCATTCCCAAAAATCCCCTTCTGTGGGGATTTCAGGTGTTTTCCCAGGAAATAAGGATCAAGAAAATTTGGGATTTGGATTTTCCGCCGTTTTTTAATGGGATGGTGCCACCTTGTGGAATGCACTGGGAATTGGAATCCACACTTGGATTGGATTTACGGATTGATTGGATTTATTTCTTTTTATTTCATTGTTATTATTAATTAAATAATTAATTATTCATTAAATGTTATTATAATTATATACGATATTTATATACTATATAATATAAATAATACAGAATTTATATTCTATAGTCTAGATATTATAACTATTAATTATAACTTTAATATAGTTAATTATATATAACATATTTTAGTTAATTACATTATTATATAAAT
>VWZP01005807.1:3238-13792 GCA_013396995.1 Dicaeum eximium
GCTGTCCCCAGGTGTCCCCAAGGCTGTCCCCACGCCCTCACTTGCTGACGTTGCGTTTGAGGCTCTCCAGCTGCTGCCTCTCTGGGGCTGTCACCATCTCCTCCACCTCGCGCAGCTGAGCCGGCTCCGCGCCCGTGGCCTGCATGGAGGCCAGGATGGCTTCCACCCGCTGGGACTTGTCCAGGAGCCGCCTGGGGACAGGGACACCTGAGCAGGGACACCTGGGCAGGGACACCTGGGACTGTGGGGACAGTGACACCTGAACAGGGACAGGGACACCTGGGTAGGGATAGGGACACCTGGGCATGCTGGCACTGCTGGGACAGGGATATCTGGGGCTGCTGGCACTGCTGGGATAGGGGCACCTGGGCATGGTGGCACTGCTGGTGGCACTACTGGCTCTGGACTGTGTCACCTGACAGGTACAGGGACACCTGGCATGGTGGCACTGCTGCTCTGGATTCTGGACCCCGCCCTGGAGCTCACCTGTTCTCCCGCATCTCGTGCTGCCTGCGCTCCATCAGGTTGGCCACGCTCTGGGGAAGGAACAGATGAGTGCCCAGGTGTGCTGGGGGCCCAGCCCAGGTGTGCTGGGGGGCACTGAGAACCCGGGGGGGACACGGGCACAGCCACTGCCACACCTGTGCCACCACAGGGCTGGTGTGACACCTGGGGCAGGAAGGAGCTCCGGAGGGACAAGAACCAGGTGAACCGCAGCCCAGGTGTGCTGGAGGCACCTACGCTCCCAAAAAACCCAACAGGTTTTTGGAGGATGGAGGTTTTGGGGGACAGTGCTGGTGCCACACCTGTGCCAGCACAGGACAGGTGTGACACTCTGTGACCCTCAGGGCTCACCTGGTAGCACCTGTGCAGCAGCATGCGAGCGGCGGCCAGCACGTTCACCGTGTACAGGTAAAAGGTGCGGGACGGGGCGTGGTCTGGGGTCTTGGGAATCTCCTGTGGGAGGGCAGAGGAATGCTGGGAATCCAGCGCAGGTGTCCCCATCCCCACAGGTGTGGGGATCACCTGGAGGTGCCCAGGAGTCACCTGGACAGGTGATACACCTGGGGAATCTCTGGGCTGTTACACCTGGGCGATCTCTGGGATCCCAGAGCTGAGAATCTCCTGTGAGATCACCTGGAAGTGCCCTGAAGTCACCTGGACAGGTGATACATCAGAACAGGTGTTACACCCACACAGGTGTTCCACCCGCACAGGTGACACACCCACACAGGTGACACACCCACACAGGTGTTACACCCACACAGGTGTTACACTCGCACCGGTGTTACACCTGCACAGGTGACACACCCACACAGGTGACCCCCCTGCCCAGGTGCTGCCCCGCCCAGCTGCCGCTCCGCCCACCTGCAGGCACACCAGGTTGGCACTCAGCAGCCTGTAGAGCATGTCCTTGGCCTCCTTGGCCGGGATCATGGCGAAATCCTCCACCTGCTTTTGCTCCAGGTGCTTCTTGCGCAGCAGCAGCCGGAAAATGCGCGCGCAGTGCGAGCCAAACCTGGCCGTTCATCAGAGAAATTAATTGTTTAATTAATTAATTGAGAGCGGGAGCCAAAGCTGGCACCTGGAGAGGAGCATGGGCATTCATGGGAGAAATTAACTGTTTAATTAATTACTTGAAAGCGGGAGCCAAACCTGGGCGTGAGGAGCAGGATGAGGATTCATAAAAGAAATTAATCCGTTAATTAATTAAATTAATGAAATTAATTTAATTAAATTAATTGATTAGTTTAATTAAACAAAATTAAATTCAAGAAAATTAATAAAATAATTAAATTAATTAATTTAAATAATTAAATTTAATTTAAGAAAATAAATGCATTAAATTATTACATTAAATAAAAAGTAATTAAATTATTGAAAGATTTTTTAAATTAATTAAATTATTATATTAATTCAATTAAACTTAATTAACTAAAGAAAAGTAATATTAAAGAAAACAAAAATCTTATTTAAAAATCAAAAAAATCCTAATTAAAATTAAATTATTTAATGAAAGAAAAGTAATAAATTCCTATTTCAGAATCAACAAAATCCTAATTAAATAAATGAAAGAATTAACTAAATTAATTAATTAACCAACACTAAACCCACCACGCTCATTAGCATTTTAACCCCTAAAAACCCCCTCAAAAATCAAAACCAAAATTAACGTGAAAAAAACTCAAAATTAACAAAAACCTCCAATTAACCAACCCAAAGCAGAACAGAAAATTGGGACAAGGGAAGATTTGGGGAGGATTTTGGGATTGGGGTGAGGGAGGGTCCCCAAAATGCCCCCAAAGTGTCACCTCTCCTCCACAATGGACTCCAGCGTGGCCGTGGCCAGGGACACCAGGGCCTTGTGCAGGTCTGGGGGAACCAAGTCAAGGATGATTCCCGACTTTGGGAATGCCAAATTCCCATAAAGGATACTGAAATCCCCTCCAAATCCCCCAAAATCCCTCAAAATACCCCAAAATCACTCAAAATCCCCCCAAATCCGTCAAAATTCTCTCAAAATCTTCTCAAAATCACCTCAAACCCTTCAAAATCCTTACCCTGAAATTCCCCCAAATTGTCCCTAAATCCTTTCAAAATCCCCCAAAANCTTGGCCTCCTTGGCCGGGATCATGGCGAAATCCTCCACCTGCTTTTGCTCCAGGTGCTTCTTGCGCAGCAGCAGCCGGAAAATGCGCGCGCAGTGCGAGCCAAACCTGGCCGTTCATCAGAGAAATTAATTGTTTAATTAATTAATTGAGAGCGGGAGCCAAAGCTGGCACCTGGAGAGGAGCATGGGCATTCATGGGAGAAATTAACTGTTTAATTAATTACTTGAAAGCGGGAGCCAAACCTGGGCGTGAGGAGCAGGATGAGGATTCATAAAAGAAATTAATCCGTTAATTAATTAAATTAATGAAATTAATTTAATTAAATTAATTGATTAGTTTAATTAAACAAAATTAAATTCAAGAAAATTAATAAAATAATTAAATTAATTAATTTAAATAATTAAATTTAATTTAAGAAAATAAATGCATTAAATTATTACATTAAATAAAAAGTAATTAAATTATTGAAAGATTTTTTAAATTAATTAAATTATTATATTAATTCAATTAAACTTAATTAACTAAAGAAAAGTAATATTAAAGAAAACAAAAATCTTATTTAAAAATCAAAAAAATCCTAATTAAAATTAAATTATTTAATGAAAGAAAAGTAATAAATTCCTATTTCAGAATCAACAAAATCCTAATTAAATAAATGAAAGAATTAACTAAATTAATTAATTAACCAACACTAAACCCACCACGCTCATTAGCATTTTAACCCCTAAAAACCCCCTCAAAAATCAAAACCAAAATTAACGTGAAAAAAACTCAAAATTAACAAAAACCTCAAATTAACCAACCCAAAGCAGAACAGAAAATTGGGACAAGGGAAGATTTGGGGAGGATTTTGGGATTGGGGTGAGGGAGGGTCCCCAAAATGCCCCCAAAGTGTCACCTCTCCTCCACAATGGACTCCAGCGTGGCCGTGGCCAGGGACACCAGGGCCTTGTGCAGGTCTGGGGGAACCAAGTCAAGGATGATTCCCGACTTTGGGAATGCCAAATTCCCATAAAGGATACTGAAATCCCCTCCAAATCCCCCAAAATCCCTCAAAATACCCCAAAATCACTCAAAATCCCCCCAAATCCGTCAAAATTCTCTCAAAATCTTCTCAAAATCACCTCAAACCCTTCAAAATCCTTACCCTGAAATTCCCCCAAATTGTCCCTAAATCCTTTCAAAATCCCCCAAAATCCCCCATAATCACCCAAAACTCACCCCAATCCCCCCAAACCACCCCAAATCTGCCCCAAATCACCCCAAAATAACCCCAAATCTCCCCAAAATCCCCCAAAATCAGGATACTGACGGTGTAGGTGCCCCCGCCGCTGTCCCCCGACTTCCCCACGAACTCCAGCTGCAGGCAGGGCCAACATTAATTACCAATAATTAATTATCAATCAATAGACAATAGGAAGTATTTTTAATATCTTCAATATCTTCATTAATAATTATTTTAGCATATAATGTTCTATGGTATTATATTATATTCTATTTCAATGTAATTAATACTTAATAATTGGTAATTGATAATAATTAGGGTTATAGTGTTCTACAGTATTATATTTTGATGCAATTAATTAATAATTATAATATTATATTCCCATAGAATGTTCTACAGTATTATATAATATCCCAATACAATTAATAATTAACACTTAACAACTAACTAATAATTAACAATTATAATACTATATTCTAATAGAATGTTCTACAGCATTACATTATATCCCAATGGAATTAAGAACTGAGAATTGAGAATTATATTATATTCTAATAGAATGTTCTACAGTATTACATTATATCCCAATACAATTAAGAATTAAGAACTGAGAATTGAGAATTATAATATTAAATTCTAGTAAATGTCCTACAGTATTGTATGGCATTCGGATGTAATTAATAACCAATAATGAATAATGAATAACGAATAATCAATAATCAATAATTAGTGATTAATAACAATTAATAATGACTAATTGCCGGGCTCACCGGGTCGTCAGCCAGCAGTGCCAGGTACTGGTCCAGCACCTGCTTGCCAATGTTGTACCCGGCAGGCAGGGCCCTGAAAATCTGCGGGGAGAGAGCGGCCAGGGCTTACACGGGCTACGTTAGATAAATATTGAATTATTTATACATATTTCTGCCCCATTGCCCTGCTTTCCTGCCCCATTTCTGCTTTCCTGCCCCATTTCTCTGCTTTCCTGCCCCATTTCCCTCTCTTTCCCTCCCCCATTTCCATTTTCCTGCCTGTTTTCCCTCCTTTTCCCTCCCCTTCTCCCTGTGTTTCGCTCCCCATTTTCCTGTTCCCTGCCCCATTTTCCCATTTCCCTCCCTTTTCCCCTCACATTTTGTCCTTTCCCCTCACATTTTATCCTTTTCCCTCTCTTTCCCTCCCCCATTTCTCCTTCCCTGCCCCTTTTCCCCTCACGTTTTGTCCTTGTCTTTTCAAACCAAGACAAGTTCCAAGAGGATCCTAGGGGGTTCTAAAAAAAATCCCAGGGCGTTCCAAAAGGATCCCAGAAAGGTTCCAGAAGGATCCCAGGGGGTTTCAAAAGTATCTCAGAGGTTCCCAAGAGGATCCCAGGGGTTCCAAAAGGATCCCAGGGGTTCCAGAAGGATCCCAGGAGCTCCCAGGAGGATCCCAGGGGTTCCAAGAGGATCCCAGGGGGTTTCAAAAGTGTCGCAGAGGTTCCCAAGAGGATCCCAGGGGTTCCAGAAGCATCCCCGGGGTTCCAGAAGGATCCCAGGAAGGTTCCAGAAGCATCCCAGGGGCTCCAGAAGGATCCCAGGAGCTCCCAGGAGGATCCCAGGGGTTCCAAAAAGATCCCAGGGAGGTTCCAGGAGGATCCCAGGGTTTTCCAAGAGGATCCCAGGGGTTCCCAGGACTCACCTCGTTGGAGGAGAGGGGCTGGGTGTGCGCAGCCCCCGAGGCCGTGGTCACCTCACTCATCCTCAGCATCGTCCTCACCACCTCGCTGCTGGTCTGGGGTGGGACAGGAGGAGTTCAGCCACAGAATTCACAGAAAAAATGGGTGGGAAAAGCAGGAATTAATTCACAGAATTCATGGGTTGGAAAAGCAGGAATTAAGAGTGGGGAAAAACTCAGTTCCAGAGTGGGAATGTATTGGTTTATGAAATAATTTACCAAACAAAAAACGTTTTGCTGTATGGATTGGTCACTCAAACCCTCAGTGCAGGGAAGGTTGTTCGTGAGAGATAACTTTTATTTTTCTATCTAACAGTGTAGAAACGGTTTATAGTGGTTTTAGCTGGGTTTGAGCCACGAATATATTATTTCACAAAATGCTGACAATTAACAATATATTCCTGACAAGAATCAGGAATTTATTATTTATTATAAACCAGGAACATTTATTTATTATAATTGTTATTTTAACAAACTGCTGACATTAACAGCTCATTGAGTTTTATCTTCTTTTTGCCTTTTGCATGAGAACTGCAAAACGCTGGCTTGGATTAGAAGAAATGATGGGCTAGGCTGATTTTAGGAGGGATTTTTGGGGATTTTTTCCTACTTTAAAAGGAGGTGGGGGCAGGCCCAGACCTGGTCCATGCGGTTGGCCACGGCACTGACCACGGCCTGGTCACGGAAGTGCTGGTGAAAACGCTCCAGGTTCACCTGCCAGTAAATGCCATCGTCTGGGGGAGGCTGAGGAGAAAAAAGGACAAAATGTGAGGGGAAAGGACAAAATGTGAGGGGAAAAGGGCAGGGAAACGGGAAAATGGAGGGAAAAGGGGCAGGAAACAGAGGGAAAAGGGGCAGGAAATGAAGGAACAGGAGACACAAAACTGAGGGATGGGAGCCAGAAAATGCCATTGACTGGGGGAGGCTGAGGGGAAAAACGGACAAAATGTGAGGGGAAAAGGGCAGGAAAAGAGAGGGAAAAGGACAAAATGTGAGGGGAAAAGACAAAATGTGAGGGGAAAGGATAAAATGTGAGGGGAAAAGGGCACGGAAATAGGAAAATGGAGGGAAAACAGGCAGGAAAAGAGAGGGAAAAGGACAAAAAGTGAGGGGAAAAGGGCAGGGAAACAGGGAAATGAGGGAAACAGAGGGAAAAGGACAAAACGTGAGGGGAAAATGAGGACAAAAGCCATTAAAAGATGAGGACAAAAGCCATTAAAAAAGAGGGGAAAAAGCCATTAAAAAACCCAAGGAAAATAACCATAAAAAGTAAGAAAAAAGCCATAAAAAAAGAGGAAAAGGGGCCCAGCTAGGTTCCCCAGTAGAGGTTTGGGAACGTGGGTCACTGCACATCCCCAGTACCTCGGAGCTTCCTCCCTCCTGCTTCTGCCTCTTGGCCTGATGCTCCCTCTCCTCTTCCTCCTCGTGTCGCCTCTTCCCTTTCCCTGCAAGCCCAAAACACAATTCCCATCAGAGCCAGCGCCGGGGGTTTGGTGCAAAATAAATAAATAAACATTGTTTATGTAAAAGTTATTATGGTCAAAAGCCTCTAGAATCCATCAAAATTACTTTAAAAATTATATAAATTCCATATAAATTATATAATAATAATAATGATAATAACAATTATTAGTATTATTATTGAGACAGCAATAATAAATAAAATAACAAAAGCAAACATAAAAATAAATAACAATAAGNCTCCCCAACCCCAGCCCCGCAGCCCGTGCCTCACCTGCCGGGCCCAGCCGTGGTACCAGGTACATGTCCCTCTGCTCGGTGGCTAGCGTGGGGGCTGCTGGCCCCTTGGCCCCTGGGGGCCTCTCCGGGGCCATGGGGCACCTCTGGATGAAGTGGGTGTCAGCCAGGCGGGCGAAGGTGCTGGAAACTTCTGCGTGGTCCATGGACTTCCCATCTGGGGGGAGACAGGGACACGGGGCTGCTCCTGAGGCCGTTGGTGTGCTCAGGGCCACCGCCCCACAGGGACTTTGGGGCCACGCTCACAGAGCCAAGCCCAAATCCCCAGGTTTAAACAAGATCCATGGATGGTGCGCCACCATCCATGGTCTCCACCAGTCCCAGAGCAGGTCCTGGATGTTCCTGAGGCTCAGGAACACACAGTGACACCACGGCCACCACCACAACCTGGCTGTGAACACCCTATGGTGCCTCAGACCACTCCCAAACCCCATTTTTCCCCATTTTTCCCCCATTTTTGCCCGTTCCCACCTTCCATGGTGTCTGTGAGGCGCTCAGCCACCCTGGCCACGGCGCAGCTCATGGGGAGGTGTCCGTGGAGCAGCAGCTCCTCCACCAGCAGCTCACCCGTGTCCCCGTAGAGCGTCTTGGCTGTGTAGATGTAGCGGGGGTAGCGCAGCAGGCGCAGGATGCGCTCCCGCCGCGCCTCGTACTCCACCAGCCCCCGCGCCTGCAGCTCATACTGCACCAGGCCGTGCTGGATCAGCACACACAGAGCCTGCTTCNTTATTAGTATTATTATTGAGACAGCAATAATAAATAAAATAACAAAAGCAAATATAAAAATAAATAACAATAAGATAAAAATAATAATAAGGATAACAATAAAATAAAAATGAAGATCATAATTAAGATAACAACAATAATAATAATAATAATATTAAGAATTTCAAACACATAACAACACATCATATCAACAATTAACAACTCCTACTAAATCATATCCATTAGTCATCCCAAAATCCNCCATGGTCTCCACCAGTCCCAGAGCAGGTCCTGGATGTTCCTGAGGCTCAGGAACACACAGTGACACCACGGCCACCACCACAACCTGGCTGTGAACACCCTATGGTGCCTCAGACCACTCCCAAACCCCATTTTTCCCCATTTTTCCCCCATTTTTGCCCGTTCCCACCTTCCATGGTGTCTGTGAGGCGCTCAGCCACCCTGGCCACGGCGCAGCTCATGGGGAGGTGTCCGTGGAGCAGCAGCTCCTCCACCAGCAGCTCACCCGTGTCCCCGTAGAGCGTCTTGGCTGTGTAGATGTAGCGGGGGTAGCGCAGCAGGCGCAGGATGCGCTCCCGCCGCGCCTCGTACTCCACCAGCCCCCGCGCCTGCAGCTCATACTGCACCAGGCCGTGCTGGATCAGCACACACAGAGCCTGCTTCACCTGGTGGGGGGGAGAGGGACAGGTGGGACACACACCTGGGGTGGCACGGGGGTTTGAGGGGCGCAGAGAGATGGCTGAGTGGAGAATCTGAGATAGAGCTGGGAGTAAGTTGTGAGATACAAAAACAGCACAGGTGAGCAGGAGGGGCAAGCTCAGGTGAGCTCAGAGCCAGGCTCAAGTGAGCTCAGAGCCAGGCTCAGGTGTGCAGGAGGGGCAGGCTCAGGTGAGCAGGAGGAGCAGGTGAGCAGGAGGGGCAGGCTCAGGTGTGCAGAGGCAGGCTCAGGTGTGGCAGTACCTGCCCAGGTGCAGCAGTACCTGTTGCAGCAGCAGCGCGGTGTCCCGGCGCAGCAGGCGCAGCGGCCGCGGGCCCGTCTGCAGCAGGGAGCGCCCCACGCGCTCCACCAGCTCCCCAAAGTGCTCCCGCAGCAGCAGCGCACACAGGCGCACCTCGGCCTGCGCCATGCCGGAACCGCGACACCAGGAGAGCCGGGAATGGCACGGGAATGGCACCGGGAGCACCGGGACTGCACCGGGAACGGCACAAGAGCCACTGGGACTGCACCGGAAATGGCACAGGGAGCACCCGGATGCCCAGGAATGGCACAAGAGCCACCGGGATTCCTGGGGAACGGCGGGAATGGCACTGGGAACTGCCAGGAACAGCACCAGAACTGTCGGGAACGGCGGGAATGGCCGGGGAGTTCCACAGGGATCCCCGGGATTTCCACAGGGGATTCCAGAGAGTTCCACAGGGGATTTCCCGGGAATGGCATGGGAAGGATCTGAAAGGCAAAGGTAGAAAAGCCACGGTGAGTTCTGCACAGGTTGTGTCACCTGTGGTGTTGGCTTTTGGCCAGTTATAAATGGTGTAATATAAAGTAATGGAATGTAATGTAATAGAATATGGTGTCCTATAATATGATGTAATAAAGTAATATAACATAACATAACAGAACAGAAAATAATATAACATAGTGTATTATAATGGGATATACTATGATATGATATGATCTGATATAATATAATATAATAAATATAGTATAATATAATATAATATAATATAATATAATATAACATAACATAACATAACATAACATAATATAATATAATATGATATAATATAATATGACGAAATATAGCATAACATAACACGACACAATAATAACCCCGATATTACGTTGCATTACACTAATTAAATACAATACAATATAAACACAACACAACGGAAGGAGCAGCCGCGGGGACAGAGCGGGCCCAGCTGCTGACGCTCCTGCACGGCTCCCGTGTCCCCTGTCCCGGGCTCCCCGCGCTCCCCCAGCTGCGATTTCCTCTCCCTGCTCCCGGTTCCGCCCCGCTCTCACCGGCCCCGGCCTAGCGCGCCGCCGCCGCCGCCATGACAACGGCCCCGTGCCCTCCACTTCCGGCCTGCTACTTCCGCTCCCGCCGCTTCCGCTCCCGCCGCCCCATTGCTTCCCCATTGGGGGGCTTCCAGCAGGTGTCACCCTGCCCGCTGCCCGCCCCCCATGGGGCCGCTCTAGCCCGCTCAGCCGCGTTTTGCAGATGGCAGCGGAGCAGACGAGTTCGCCGGAAGCGCGGGGCCTCTCTGGACAGCGCTCGCTGCTCTCGAAGGAGTGACGGCGGCGGGGGAAGATGGCGGAGGCGGCGGCGGTGCAGCAGCACCGGTTCTTCTGCCACAGCTGCAAGGGAGAAGTCAGCCCCAAGCTGCCGGTGAGCCCCGGGACGGGAGGGGCGGAGAGGGGGAGCCCCGAGCTGCCGGTGAGCCCCGGGAGGGTGTGGGGGTTCCCCCAATGGCTTCCGGAGCCCCTGAGGGAGAGCGGAGCTCCGGCCCCGGGGGGGGTCC
>VWZP01005808.1:804-25827 GCA_013396995.1 Dicaeum eximium
GTCAGAGGTTTGTCTCATGGGTGTCCCTTCCCTCAAGCATGGACTCTCCTGCCTTCCTCCATCCCCTCCCTGCAGGAAATACCAGCTACAAAGTGAAAGTAGTTCATCACAGGCTCTTACACTGTTCATTATTATCTTGGTGAAAACTTTCAGAATGTATGAGTAAAGCCATGTAAATGATAAGGAATCCTGAAAAGTGAGAAGGAACTGCCTTTCCAAGGGGGACCTGGGATGCTGAGAGTTTCTGCCATGCTCTCAGAGCTGTTGAAGGAATGAGGGTAGAACTCGCTCCCCTCTCCCTGGAAGTTGCTCCCAGGATTACAGGTTCTGGGGGCAAGTTGGCTAAAGAACAGTGAGGTGATGCTGCTGGTAGATTTTAGGGTACAAATGTTTCTTCATCACAACCAGAACCTGGCTCATGAACAAACTGTCTGTATCTTCAAACAGCTTTGCTACAGTAGCAAGAGTTACAGCTGTGAACAGCAACCTGGACTGAACAGCCCCAGCAGAGCTGCAAAGCCCCTCTGTCCATCCCCAGTCACTCTTTTATCACCTTCCTACTGAAATTGAGCTTTGTGTGCACGCTGGCCAGGTTGACTTCCCTCTGCTCATGGCAGGAAATGGATACTTCAAATAATCTGCATTAGGTTCACAGAAGAGATTTGGGAACTCCTGCTCTCCCTTAGAATGTATGGAAATAATTAATATTTATTAGCACTAGTGAGTATTGGGGTAAAAAAAGTAAAGTGGTGACGATATTCTTTATGAAAATGTTCTCTAAATTCAGTGTCTTAGACAAGAAAGAAAAAGCCTCATCTCGAGTCTCCTGTGCACCTTCTGTCACAGCAGATCCTCCCCTCTGCCTCATTCTGCAGGCACTGATGTGCCTGTGGTGCTCCCCTTCCCACAGAAAGCCACAGCAATCTCCTGTCCCCACGGGAGCAGGCTGGAGCAGTGGCTGAACAAGAAAATAACATGCCAAAGTATGTCTCTGTTGGGCACCAGTAACTTGGATCTCTTCTGAAAAGGCACAATTGGTGCTGCAGCAATTCAGAGCAATCCCTATTCTGCATTTGAAATGGGAGAAGCTCCTCAGACAACCACCAGCAATAACACTTGCTTAACCGTAGTTATTAGGTGGTTGACATTTTTCCATTTATATTTCTGCTTTTAAATGAAGTCTGATTTGTTGAAGGATTTGGTGTTTGGAGCTTTGAAGCAAAACATTTTTGTTTAAGATATGATTAACATTTTCAATTTTTTTTTTAAATCTGTTTTTGGGCACATGTGTGTAGAGATAAGGACATAAAAGCCTTGATAAAAATACTTAAAAATTGGACTGAAATACTTCTTTCCTTGTGTTTTAATGAAAAGAGCAATATTCATCTGTTCTAACCAAGTTGGATGTTGGAGGTTGTGAGGTACCAGATGCTCAAGCTGTGTCAAGGGAAATTTAGGTTAGATATTAGGAAAAAGTTCTTTACAGAAAGAGTGATCAGGTACTGGAATAGCCTGCCCAGGGAGGTGGTGGAGTCACCATCACTGGATGTGTTTAAAAGACTGGATGTGGCACTGGGTGCCATGGTTTAGTTGAGGTGTTAGGGCTGGGTCGGACTCGATGATCTTAAAGGTCTCTTCCAACCTTGTGATTCTGTGATTCTATACAAAGTTCTTTCTAAAAAGCTGATTATCTAAAGGGGGAAGGGAGGGGAAGGGAATGCAACAAAAGTAACCTCAGTGCCTTGCCCATCAAGTTTGTCTGGAATGTGGGGACATCCCAGATTTATTAGACCTACCAAGGTGCAGGCCTGTGGATCCCACTGCTCTGTTTTATGCCCTAATTCCTCTTCCTGGTGTTACTGCATTGGAAGGAGCAGACACACAAAAGCAGAGAACAAGCCCTGAGCAGGGAACAGACAATCAGCTCTTGAGGCCAATTAGTCTGGGTCTCACTGTCATCAGCATTTAGGGCTTTTCAAAGGTTAGAGATGCAGATAGGTAGAAGGTCTTCCTCAGTCCGCCTCCAGCCTTTGAACTACACCTAACAAGAACACCCCAAACAACATTTCTGCAGGCGGCTGGAGATACAGGGAGGGTAAAAATTACTCTGGTGACTTATCCGGGAGACCAGAGTTAAGAGACAGCGTTACAAACTTTCCTTTTCTCTGTAACATGGGATGCGTTGGGAAGGGGTTTTTAAAAATGGGTAGAAACTCTATTCAAAAAACAGAGTCAGTTGGGTTGATGCAGTGTTTATTCAGATGCTGAACAGCTTACCCTTCCTTCTCCTCATCACCTAGGAGGGAGAGAGCTCCATTCAGTACATTGCCTCTGAAACCACAATTCTCATTCTTCATCCACAGGGTGGTTTTGGTGACTCCTTTTGGTTTTGATGGGGCCTTTGTATCTGAATAAATCATAGTACAGAGCCCCTTTAGTTACCTCATCTGTGAGAAAGGATCTAATTGTCATCTTAAGACAGAGAATATTAAGGGAGTGGTTTCACACAGGGAAATATTTCACTTTTTGAGGTAAATACTGATTTACAGTAGTGTCCCCTCTCCCTTCTCATCCTTGTCCTGTGCCACTGTGAATTCATCCCTTCACCTGCCGGTGCAATGTTTGCACGGCTTCTCTCTGGGAGGGAGTGGAAGCCCAGCCTAGGCTCACGGGCAGACAGAAGAGGTGATTTGGTTTTTGCCAAGTCATTTTGAGGTGGGTGAGTTCCTTCACCACAGCCTCAGAGCAGCCACACCTCCATTTGTGCTGACAGAGCTGAGGGAATGGTGCGTTGTGGGTTTGCCACCAGGAATTTGTCTTATGAGCCTGTGCCAGGAGGGAAGGGACTGCCAACACAGAACAGCACCTGCCATAAAGAGGCATCCGTGAGGAGCCGTCACATGAACAGAGACTAGACCCACACAGAACACAACAAAAATGTACCAACAAAGGGACATACTGCCAATGAACAGTTTAAACCTTTTTTTTGGTATCTTTTTTTTTTCTTTTTTTAAATTAATGCACAGAAAGGGCTAAAAAAGTGGAACCTTACTGTCCTGTCAGGTGGAGAAATGAGGAACTCTCATTGGGATGCTCCTTGTCTCTCCAGTCTCTTGGGAATGGCTGGTGTTTTCCAGGAGAATAAGAAACTTACTGTGAAAGGAGGACTCAGGAGGGTGGCAGTGGCTGTGGGCTGCAATTCTGCTCTCCTGAAGAGCTTATTGCCTGGTTTATTTTTGCACCCCTTTCTGGCATTACAAAAGTGTGTTACAAATTTTACAGAGGAGGGGAAGAAAGGAAGGAAAGGGGAAGGGCACAGGTATGCTGGCCTAGGGCTCTGCAGTTCTGTTTGTCCTTGCATACTCTTCCAGCTCTGACTTCCTGTCCATGGCAAGTTGCAGCTCCTGCTTGATGACTGCGATCTGCTTCTCCAGCTCTGTCAGCTCCTGCAGCACTGAGGTCCTCGTGGTGTTAAGGGACTCTGCCTTCCCATTGGTGGCTAAGGAAGGCGGAGTCTCTCTCCTCCCCTGAGGCAGGGGGATGTCCTGATGCTGATGGATTGTCACCTCATTTTGCCCCTCATCTGTGCAGATGTATTTTTTCCGGTGGCAGTTGCCCAGGTTGGCCGTGTTCCACACCCCATGCTGGCTGTTCCCCACGTGGGCCCTGAACAGAGAGAGGAGAGTTAATACCACATCAGAGCCTGCTCCTGGGTGTGTGCAGGCTTCTTGCCCCACCTCTCAGGGGTCACCAATGGTTGCCACTGGAGTCCTGTTGGGGTGAATCAAGACTCTTGACTCCAGTATCAGAAAGCTTATATTATTTATTAAAATTACTCCATTGCTCAGAAGGATTTGGGCTATTTCTGCCCAGGTACAGACCTAGCATCTTGCTTCTTCAAGCTTCATACCCAAAAGACCAAGAATGCCAGAAAATGTTTACAAAGTCAGAGAGAGAGCAATTCTTTATATCATAGGTTGAGAAAAGAAAACCGCGTCTCCCATATGAGGAAACAGAGCAAAGGAATGCATTTTGTCCTGAAACACACACACAAAGATTTGAAATCTGCAGAGAAAAAGAGCTTTCCCATGGAAGAAAAACTCAGTGAGTTTGCATCCAAGAAATTTATAAAATGTCCAGTGATACAGGCCTCCCCTGTGAGCCATCCTACAGGAAAAATATAAGGCTGCTGTTACACATTGCATAGAAATATTATTCCTTTATCCCTGGAATTACGTTTCCTTGCAAGGCACAAATCATGAATGTAAATTACCAAATTTTAGTGATTTAACCGTAGCAGAGGCTAAAACCCTGAATGTCATCTTCCCCGAAACTTTTTTTTCAGTTATGAAATTACACAGCTGCAACTCAGGAAAATCGGAGTCCTTCAAAACCTCTGAAAGCTTTTGTGGTTGCAATGTGCAAGTTTATTACAGCATTAGTCCTTCATGTGTTACTACTCTGTTCTGGCTTGGACATTTGCTCTCATGGAGAAAGAAATAAACTCCCTAGAGCTGCTGTGGAGAGCTGGAAGGGAAAGTTTTCTCCTTTAGTCTTGAAGTCTTGTTATGGAGCTGCTTGTGCTTTTGGGGGATGGTCACCAATGTTGCATATCCAAACCTTGCAGGTTCATTCTGGAGCTTCGTGATGCATCACAGAAACT
Source organism: Dicaeum eximium (assembly GCA_013396995.1). Classification (NCBI taxonomy): domain Eukaryota; kingdom Metazoa; phylum Chordata; class Aves; order Passeriformes; family Dicaeidae; genus Dicaeum; species Dicaeum eximium. The sequence continues at coordinate 5,468 of VWZP01005808.1, forward strand.
TAGGGGCTGTCAAACTGGGGCACAAAGCCTCATCTGAACTTTTGAAAATGCTTCAGTTTTTTCCTGCAGAAATATTTCCATAGTATTTTGATTCCAGATAATCTTTTCCTTTTCTCTGAGGAAGTACCCTCTGCTGAGCTCCCAAATCAGGCCAATTCCCAGGGCTCCTTCCCAAACTGAGGAGTAGCCCATGGCCTCCGCTCTCCAGCTGGAACAGAAGGAAGCACAGAGTTTGCTGCGTTGGGAGAGGAGCTTCTCTTTCCTGCCTGTTTTCCCTTTGGGACAGCTTGGTGTGTGTTCATTTGATAAAGGGACGTTTGAACTCTGAAGGAATTGTGTTTCAAACTGCCCCCTCCTCGAGCTCTTCTGTGGGTCTTTGTGGACAAAAGGCCTCTTGGTGCCAGTTCCCAGTGGGCAGGTGAAGGAAGGAGGTTGATATTTCAGGCTTGTGACGGCTGAAAGCAGTTGGTTTAAGGAGTGGATACTTTCCTTACCTGCCTGCAGTAAAGGAACTTTGAAAGTGGAAATTTTGTTCAAGGTGGTGATTGGGGGTGTTCTCCAAGAGATGTGCTAGAAGAAAGTCAGGGGTGGAGGTTTCAGGCAGGAGCAGCATCCCCTGCCTGGATCATGCTCCAGAGAGCTCAGGGAATCCCAGCAGGGATGTGTAGAGTTGTTTATTTTTGTGCAGATCAGCTATTTTCTCATATTTAAAAATAAAAGTTGGGAAGACTCTCAAGTCTGGGCACTTGATTTTAACAAATGCTGGAGTCCACAGTTAACACTCCAATTTCACCAAGTCAGTCAAACCATTTACAACTGGGCTACCAATGCTGAGCAGCTTTTGTAGTTTTTAATGACCTTAGACAACCCAGCTTCTCTTCCATGAGGATACCAGCAGTAGCATGATGCCAGTTTTTTCCACCTATTTTCTATGTCTTTGGTGCTTTTAAGAGTTCCTCAGTGCCCAAGTAGGAATGAAAGCATGTGTGATAATGTAAGTGATTTGAGAGCTCTGTGTTGTGCCTTGCCACGTGAGTGTTCGTGACAAGCTGGACACCCCACTCATGGGTCTCTTGAATTAAATTCATCCCAATTCTGTGCAAACAGCAGCTCTGAGATGCTGAGAAGAGCAAGGACAGTGGGTGGGTGTGCGTGCACACACCTGGGGCTGACTGCTGTGTGGGCAGAAGGTTTGGGACAGCAGTACATCACCACTCTCCCAAGTTGGAGGACTGTTTGCATGGATATTTTTCTAAGCCATTGCCTGAGGGGCTTATGGACCATCTCCTCCTGTTCCACCCAACAAGGAGGGTGCTGCAGGAGGAAACATTTTGCAGCACTCACGGCCTCTCCTGCTACTCACAGATCAAAAGCCAGGAGTGGCTGTGTGCAAGGAGGTGCCATACATGGTGTCCTGATAAGATGAAAGAATGAACAGAGGAGGTCAGTTGCAAGCATTTTTAGACACTTGTGTGTATAAAGGCAGCTTAGGATCTTAGAGATGCTTACTCATTTATATTTGCTGCCTTTAGCAGAGGAATATCAAAGAAACACAGCACTGACATCTGTAGGTTTCAGTCAGGCTAAATATCCAGTAACATTCTGAAACACTTTTTGTATTCTATACTCTGTGCCTGAATTTCTCTGTAGAAAAGCAGTGTTGCCATCTGTGTCCTTACAAAGTGCACCAGTAGGGTTGAGCTGCTGAGCACATGCACAGTTCTACGCGATGCCTGGTGTTCCCAGAAACTGTACATGGCTTTGTCTCCTCTGCAGAAGACAGAGGCTATGAAAAGAAGGGAAAGTTGTTAGCTACTTTTTTCTCCAACAACACTTGTTGGACACAGCGTTTTCTGAAAGGACTGCATTTGCCTCTCCTCAGCTTTCTTCTTTCTCATTCTACAAAAGAAGAGAGCTGAAAGAGTCTCAGACATGTGAGAGCCTGATCTCTCTCTTTCCCTCTAAAGGCTCTGCCTCCGGGAGCCCTGGTTACCTGCCAGTGCTTTGGCATGGGAGTCTTGCATCCCCTACACTTCATCCCCTAAACACAAGGGCAGTGGACTTCACCTGCAAAGCCTGTCTTTGGAATGGGAGTTTTTTTTTCAGTTGTATGCAAAATCATGAAAGAATAAGATTTCTAGATTTAATACTAGAAAAAATAATTTATTTCTGCCTCCCTCGTTTGTCACTTCTATCTTGTTTCCTTTTTTTTAAATTCTATTACCTTCAGGGTGTATTAGATTCATAACTACATATCCAAACACAAGGTATTTAATTTCAAAGTAATTTCTGTATTTTGTGTTTTAAGGCATGGAGAACTTTCCTACCTCTTTTCTGTTCTTTTTTTCTTAGGTTGACGTTTTTCCTCAATAAATGAACTGTTCAGAGCACGATGTAATCTCTAGAGGGAAAAGAGGAACCTAAATTAGTAAAAGTAAGATTAAAAATGGCTCCACAAATAGGTAAACAATTTGGGCTTTGTCTGATGGACTCGAGCATAAATTATTTTGCACATTGAAGGATACAAGCAATTGTCTGTGCTTTGTCATTACAACAGATTTATTTCCCTATACTTCCACAAAGAAGGGCGAGCTGAAACATTGATGAATAGTTTGGGAACAATCCTTGGTGTTAAATTAGTTTTAAAATATTTCTTCCACTGTGCTGCTTTAAAGCAAGGGAAGTTCTTGCCTTTTGCTGTAAAGTAACTTCTTATTTTAGAGCAAACACCCAGAGCAATTCTGTTCCATTAGTTTCTCTAGAATAACTAGGGAGGTTACCCAGCATTTCCTGCATGCCTCACAGGTTTGGGAACCTGTAACAATGAGATAAAATGTTCTGGTTTGCCAGTTCAGAGTAACAACACTGTTGCTTCTATCATCCAAAAGAGCTGAGCTACAGGCGCAAATGGAAAGGTCCCTCTGTAAGCTTTGCAATTGAATATTTAAATAATTTCCTCTGTGCTTTCCATTCCATCCTTAGGTCAACCTCTTCTAGCTCCAGAAGCCGCTGTCACCATTCAAATGCCAAATATCAGTGCTCTTACAACATTTTATCCCTTGTTCTTGTCCAGGCTTTCTTAGTCAGCCACACAACCCTAACAGGGTCCCTTCAGAACACATACCTGACTGGTATGGAGCCAGTACTTCATTTTGGATTTCTTCTTGATTCGTGGCAGGACCAGTCTGTACACGATGTGTTCCCCAATGGTGGTGAGAATGGACAAACCGAAGCCAACGCACAACATCACGAAGAGCCCTGAGAAATGCTTTATCCCCATCTGCAGTGTCTGTGAATAAAATCAAAAGGGAAAGTTAATGCAGGAGGTTGTTAGTGTGCTGAAGCAGATGCTTTGTTTTCTCATGTGGAAATAGGTCTGACTGAACACACAGTGGTGAAATAAAGCAGAATAGTATGGATACAGTTCACAGCAAAACCTCTCTGTGCTGCTTGGTGTTCAGTCAGAGCAAAGGATCTGTCATGGGAAGAGAGTCAGCCAAACACCAGGGAATTTGAGCCATTGCCCTAATGAGATGGAGTGTTAAACATGTACAAGAATATGGTGTTTGCAGTGTCTTTGCATTTGTAAAAGCAAGTACTGCTTGATAGAATGTAGTCCATGAACTGTAAAGCAAGTCCTTCATCAGCAGGGAGCTAATGTTCATATTTTCAGGGAATTGATCGTTAACTTTCCCTTTTTGTGCTTTACCCTTGATGGAGGGTCATGGAGAAAATGTGAAATAAGTAGACAAACATGGCACCCCTCCACTCCCTACATTAACAAACAGGACTGAAACTCTGTTTGTTAGGAATTCTGATTGCAGCTATGGAAGACAGGAACACTCCCACTTTTTCTGCCAACCCACCCCTTTTCACGTAGCATAGGAGGCCTTTAATTAATTTGTCTTATTGGCAGTAATCATGTTTGAACACCAAGAAACTGTGTAGAGCAGAAATCTGTACCACAGATACCTGTACTGCAATGTGTGGGTGAGGTATGCAGGTAGTACCTTTATTCTCAGGCCTCCATAACTAAGTTTATAAATAACTAAAATCCCTTGCAAAAAATTGCTGCCATAGCAGATTACTATGGAAATATTTCCAGGAATACAAAATCCAGTTGTGTCTTTCTATTAAACAATGTTATTTCCCAAGTNAAAAAAAAAGCAGAGTTTGGGAAGGGTTGTGTGTGACCTGTGATGCTGCTACCCTGGACCTTTTGTGTTCCTTGTGTTCATTTGCCCGGGAGTGAGGGTGGGGATTGTGCTTTATTGTGACTATTTCTATAAGCTGGAAAAAGAAACTGAAATTAGTCAAAAGATACATCACAGAACATTTGTTAAACCTTGTTCTAAGGTCATTTTAAGCCACAGAGTTCATAACTTACGAGTCCACTGAAGCTGAGGGCATAGAAGTCCCACTGTGTACTTTTGTTGGGTGACTGAGCTGTATTTTTCTCTTCTGGTTTGCATACTTGATTTCTGCTCTTTAGAACACAATGGTATGAGATAGGATATCGTGGGTTTTTTACAAGAACAGAGCTTCAGCCATCTAGCCATCTAGAGTGAGAACTTTCCCATGCTGGCACTGGCAATGGACTCTTGTTTTGGGGATCCTCTGCCAAAATCAACCTCCTTGTCTCAAAACACACTGAGCAGAACTTTTGAGACGAGAATTTTTGTACCAGTGAATAAACACTTCAAGGGTGTTGAAGGGTCTAATGGAGGTGTAAAAGCAATTTCTAAAGAAACTTACTGCAGCCTGGAAACCATTAAAAAAACATAGCAAAGTGGCTCTGGGGTAGAAGTGTGTCAGAGTTTTGGCACAAGAGTTTTTTAATATGGAAACTGCATCAGTTCAACCTCAAGGCAAAACCTGCCTCTCCACATCACAATTTCCGATTGACCTGCTTATTGACCATAGTTTGTCCTTTCAGTTAGGGGTATAGGAGGGTGACACAAAGATTACAGGTGGTAATACTTTACACTGCTCAACCACCAAAGTGTTTGACTGTAGGTCTGTGTGACATGTTTCTTTTAACTGGCAGTGAAGCCCAACTTTTAGCCCAGGTAGAATAAAATAAGAACGAGGTCCCATGTCTGATTGTTTTCTCAGAGGTCTCAGAGCTAAGAGCTCAGTATGGCCCATCTTTGACTTTGGCACATCTGTAAGTATCTGTAAGAAGCAAAAAACCTGCTATCCCAAATAGCTGAACATCCTGGTTAAAGGTCCTTTTGCCACTTCTCCAGGAAGCTCTAGTATAAATCACTCCCTTCCCAGAAAGGGTGTTCAAAGGCAAGTATGCAACAACTTACTTAGAGATGCAGAGCTAACAGTAAACATAAGGACAAAGAGAACAATAATTAAAAGGGAATGTGTTTGCTCAGTCATCTGATGAATACACTTATCTGCTGATGCTCCCAGGCTCCAGCTGTTGGATGTCACACAGAGTAACAGCCTGTGGGTGGTTCTTGCCATGGGAACTAGGTTTAATGTAATATTGTAAAACCCTACCCATTCAAAACAATAACAAAAAGCCCTATTGCAGTGGGGGTTCCTGAATTCTGGGATGTCTCCTCCAGCCTGGGGTCAGTGTTTGGTGCCACTCCAGCACTGCTGCAGAAAGTACACTTGGACAGCTTCTCATATGAAAAATAACTCCCTTGTCTTCAGCAAAGCCTCTCTGATTTATGCTGATGAGGGTGTGGCTCCCTGTCCTGTCAGCTCTGCAGAATTGTATTCTACCTTCCCTGGAAGCAGGTGAAAGAAATTCCAGCACTGTCATCCTGGATGAGTTTTTCACCTGTAATGGATGGCTTTTGAAATTGTACCAAACAAGACATATTTTCCTAGCAAAGGAAATGCCAAAACAAAGCATCAATAATATTTCATCTAGCAATGAAGAAGGTAATACATTGGAAGAGCTGCCTGATAAAGGCTGCACAGTAGAAGGAAAATTTTGAGACTAAATTAAGGGGGAAAAGAAGGCAGGGGAGAAATAGTTAACACAGTGTGGAGTGTATGGAGTGATTATACATAGCAGTATCCGCACATTCACAAACCATTGTAAAATGGCTATTGATCAGCTGTCCATAATTATTGTAGAGCCACACATGTTAAATAGTAAAGGAAACCATCTAATAGAGGTACCTCTCATTTTCATTGCTTCATGCTGATTAGAGAAGCAAGCCCTAATACTTATTTTGTTGCTCTTTTATGTGTTTTAGGTACATGCATAGAATATATGTGGAAAGAGCAGAAAAAAGACTGGTTTCTCTGTCACTGCATTCCTCTCTGCTCAAGGGGTAGGGGTCAGGGGAGTGGGTGTGTGCTGGCAGCAGAAAACAAACTGATGGATTTCTCTACTGCAGTATCTTATTTTCGTTGCCCTTTTTAAAAATTTTTTTCCTATGGAATAAAAGCCCACCGTGTGATGTATTCTGTATTAAGCCAGGATAAAAATACAGTCCTTGCTCCAAGTTTGTAATCATAAATCCAGGAGGTAGCCCCCTGCATTTTAGGAGAATGAACTCAGTTATGGCCATGTAAGAGTTCTGGAGCAATAAGCAGGGTAGTCAATCCTGTGATAATTACTACTAATGGGTGCTAAGCACGACAGTTGCAACAACCTCCAAGTTGTTTCCCACTGGTAAATTGGGAAATTGGCATTTTCTGGACACCAACAAATACAAGAGAAGGTATGTGCTTTTTTGATATATATATCCTTGGAAAGACTTTTCCAGTTTATCAACCCATATATGTAATTTCTATCTGAATATTTCCTGTTGTTTCTCCTCTAGTTATATGCCTTTTTTTTTTTTTTAACCCTAAATAGAAGTAAAGAGATGCAGAGAAGCCAGTCCGACATTTGTGTTCACTTTGGAGCAGACAGCAGAGACAAAAAAAGGACTTAGTGATTTCAGCATTTGTTTTCATGGGAAGAATGCCTGTTTTACTCCCTACTACAGGACACTGTAAGTGCTTTACTCCCCCTGGCTACACTGAATAAATCATCAAATACTCCTGTGGTCCAACTTTGACTAATCAGAAGCTTGTCAAGATTTTTGTGGATAATCTGCAGGTTGGCAGCACAGCACAGATCTCGGTGCTACACACTGCTGAACCCAAATACTAAATATGGGTATCATGTGTGTGTTAACTAAAATAATAAGGTGTGTTTTCTTGATTGCATTTTCCCTATAAGGATTTTATAATGGTTTTCTGATGTTTGGAAGTTCAGTTTTGCAGCATCTGTGCTGAGAGGGAATTAGTAGGGATAAATGTATATGAAAGGCAGAATTCTAAACTCATTTACACATCTCAGTAGGCTTGCAAAATCCTACTGATGCTGATGCTTTTCTTTAGTCAGCTAAGTGGTATTAAAATATGTCCCCCTCTCCATATTGTGGCATTTCTTGTAGCTGCAAAGAGACTTATTTTTACACTTGATTTTCATTCCTATGGCTTTCTGTGCTCTCAAAGAAGTTGCAGCTTACAAATAATACGTATTTAATCTCTTCAGGAGGATTATCCTTAGCAAAGACTGGTGACTATGGCTTTAGAGTTTCAAGTGACAAATTTCAAGATACTGTTGATTGTCTCATATTGTCTCATATTGGCAAGACAAGTTCTTTTCCCTGCTTGTTGTGAGCACTTCTGTACAGAGCTGGAAAAACACTGTTTTGTAATAAATGTTTTATTTTCTCCTCATCAATTTTCCAAGCCCTGTCAGTACCTCTTCAGACAGTCACCTTTTACTTTTGTTTGTTTTCAGTTTCAAGGGATGAATATAAATATTTTACTCATTTGCAGGACACATCTTCTCCTGATTTTGTTGACAGGGTCAATACTCATTCACTCCTTTCTCCAGGATGGTTGTGCAAAGTATTTTTTTCCACAGTGCAAGTCCAGAACCCACTGTCTCTTCCCACACTGAGATGACCCCTTTTCAATGCAACATCTGTCACTTTGTGAGACCCTTTCTGGTAACATTTCCAGTTCCTCCTGTGAGCAAGGGCCACCTCTCCTCCCACAGACAAGGTATGTGCAGACTGAGAAAGTGTCTTGGTACAGCAGAACCTTTTTTCCCTGTTCTTTGTGTTTGTTTTTCATGCTCAGGCAACAAGGTGCTGTGAAAGGTGACTGATGGGCAGCTGCTATTTATGAGCACAGGGCAGCTTGTTTCCGTTTTGGAAGTGTCTACATGGCCTTCCCTTGACACCTGCAGTGCATCAGGGGCAAGCATAAACCAGAGCTTCAAGGCTGGAGAAGTCACTGTTGAGTTGTCAGGCGATGGGTGTAACAAAAAAGGAAACTCCTGGCTGACCTTTAAGGGGACTAGGAAATAGACAGAGCAGAAAGGCACAATTTTCTGGATGACAGCTGGGTGAAATCACGGCAAGATGAATGAGGCACTGTCTGATTGTGCCTCTTGAGTAACACAGAGGCCAAAGATCATCGATTCAGGCAGAAGGCACTGTGAGTTTGAGCAAGTTCCTTCAGAAACTTGAGAGAACAGCCATCAATGGATCCCACCACTGACAGGAGATGAAAAGAGGATTAGTCACCATCCTTGAAGGGATTTAAAAGACCTACAGATGTGGCATTCAGGGAAACAGTTTAGTGGTGGACTTGGCAGTGCTGCATTAATGGTTGGATTCCTTGATCGTAGAGGTCTTTGCCAAGCTAAATTATTCTGTGATTCTAAGATGAAAGGATTTTATTTTTGCTGTGTGGCTGGTCTGGATCAGATGGAAGGCTGTGGTCAAAGACCAATCCCCACTGTTAGCACAGACCTGTCCTTCAGGCTCTGGGAGGAGGCTCATGGCACTTTGCCTTCCCCAGCATCACCACTGTGGAAAGAAGAAGGACTGCAGTGATAGGGTCAATTTGGGCTGCAAGGGTCTGTGTGCTTTCATATATTGTCAGGTTAGATACCATTTGTGTGAAGCATCAGCAAGTTCTTGGTATTAATAACTGGGACAATGGTATGTGGCAATATATAATTTATTATTCTATGTGTTGGTTGTTACCTGACTGAACTGCCAGTCAGCGTGGAAATCAGTCTAAGTTCTACAGTTCCAGCTGTCCTGTGACCATTGTGAATATAAAAGGAAGAAATACAAACCTTTCTAGTGAAACTGAAGATGCAGTTTCAGCCGTAACATCTTTTAAAATGTAGCTAGAAAGCTGTGAAAGTGTGTGCACTCAATTAGCTTCTCCCAAAGCATGGACCAGGAAGGGCTCTTCCTTTTTATACTCTCTTGGTAAACCCTGCCCTGGTCATTACTGCCTGGCCTGAGCAGCCAAACCCACTAACTCAAGCATTTTGCCTTTCAGGGATACCCCTGCCCGCTGCCCTGCTGGCTGAGTTCCAGAGCTGCTTTGCTGCCAGGAGCAAAAAACTGCAAAGCTTTTGGTTCCCAAAAATCACAGAATCATAGACTGGTTTGAAAGGGATCTTTCAAGGCCACCTGGTCCACCTGCCCCACAATGAGCAGGGCCATATTCAATTAGAACAGCTTGCTTGGAGCCTTGGATGCTTCCAGGGCTGGTTGAACACTTTCAGGGATGGGGCATCCACCACCCCTCTGGGAAACATTCTGCTCACTTTCTGATTTTCCACCCTCTTTGTAAAAAACTTCTCTCTGCAGTCTTTTCTGATCTTGGGTGCAGCTAATGGGATGGAAAGGCAAGTCCCAAGAGCCTGACTCCTTCTGAAGAGGCATCAGTGAGAATAGCAGTAGGGTAGAGGAAGAGCTGAGTGTACTGTATGCAAAATAAATTACATTATTATGTCCAGATATGATGTGCAAATATAACTTTGTCAACCCCTCATCCCTCCTGCACCATGTTTCACCCTAACTAGGGAACTCAGCAATTTTGCCACAAAGGTATTCCTTTTGAAACTAGAACATGACAATTTTAAACCAAGAGTATTCAAGCAATGTTGCTAGAGGCTAACGCTCACCAAGAACAGCCACTACCACCCACAATTACCTGCAGCGGAGAGGGTAAAGCGCAATTCACTGCAGTGCTCTCTCCAAGCCTGAGTTAGCTGCATCCTCCATAAATGATCCAGTGGATGCTGGCCAGGGGAAGATGCCTTGGGTAAGCGCTTTTGCTGGAGAGGTTCATACAAAACAGCAGAGTCAAGCACTTCTGACCTCTGCACTTTCAGAAAAGAAACCATCTTTATTGGTTTCACAGCTTGAAGAGTCACTGCAAACCTTCCAGCCCCAGGCTGAATAATTTCTTTCCAGGACAACTTTGTTTTGAAAAGCAGTTTAGAATAAGCAAAGTCCTCATCTGCTGCCAGACGGAGAGAGATGGGAAGAGCTAGCAGTGAGCTCTGCCACAGGAAATATAATTTTCCAGTTTAAGATTAGTAAAAAATGGTGAGCAAGAAGATGGATCTTAAAACAAATCTGTAAAAAATTTACTTCAGTGGGCAGGAGTGGCAGGTGGATAAAAATCAGGTACAGCTAAGGACGTAATGACCAAAATGGATGATGGATATCCCACCAATTTAAAGGCTATACTGATCAGTATTTCACCTACATATATTCACATTCTGGCATCATTACTCTTGGTCAACAGCTGCAGCATGTCACAGACTGAATCTATCAAAAAGGCATAGAAGAATACAAAGCCTTACTCTTGCTGTCAAAAGGCAATTGCTGGGTCTCACTTTGGTATATAATCCATGTGAATGACTACCCACTGAGAAGCTGAGACTTTTTCAAAAAACCAATCATCTGCTTCTGTGTTGAACATTCACTCTTCAGTGAATCCGTGGAATACTACTGAGACTGAGTGTAGGGAGTTAAGTTACAGAGACTTCTTGGCTGCACAGGAGTAAATTATACAAACCAACATAAAGGTAAGTCCAAGACTAGTTCCTGTGCTTCTTGCTGTAACAGTGGGGAACCTGTACTTGCAGAGTGTTTGCTGCTTGGCTGTTAAGTTTAGCAAATTTCTCCCAACTAAGAAATCACAGATTCTAAAATCTGCAAGTCCTTGGCCAAAAGGAATGGATGAAGAAAAGGGGATGCATGTGGGAGATGCACTAAAAGTGAGGCAACTCAGGAAAATGAAGATGTGGACTTAGCAGAGCTTACCCCACAAATGGCATAGACTTGCAAGTGGTGTTCTGCTTCTGCTCCCCTTCTGATTGCATGAGGACCTTTGAGTGGCTTTTTATATTCATAAAATCTTAGAATGTTGTGGTTTTGAAGAGACCTTACAGACGCTCTAGTTTCAAACCCCTGCCCTGGGCAGGGATACCAACCACCAGATCAGGTTCCTCCAAGCCCTGTCCCACATGGCCTTGGACACTTCCAGGGGTGGGGCAGCCACAGCTTCTCTAGGCAACCTCTGTCAGGACCTCACCACCTAAATGTTTAAATTCTTCCTTTTATCTCATCTAAATCTACCTTTTTCAGCCTAAAGCCATTCCCCCTTATCTTATCGCTCCATCCCTTGTCCAAGTCCCTCTCCAGCTCTCTTGGATCCCAATTAGGCACTGTAAGGGCTCGAAAGTTTCCATGGAGCCTTCTCTTCTCCAGGTGAACACCCCCAGCTCTCCCAGCCTGGCTCCAGACCAAAGAGGCCTTCTGATCCCCTTTGTGGTCTCCTCTGGATTTCCTCCAACAGTGCCACACCCTTCTTTTGCTGAGGATCCCGGAGCTGGATGCAGTTCTGCAGTGGGGTCTCACCAGAGCGAGCAGAGGTGCACAATCACCTCCCTCAACCTGCTGCCCACATTTCTAGTGATGCAGCCCAGGACATCTTTGGCTTTCTGGGCTGCCAGAGCACACTGCCAGGTCATCTTGACCTTCTAATCCACCAAAGCCCCAAGTTCTTCTCCCCAGGGCTGCTCTCAATCTATTCTGTATTTGTGCCCCACCTGTGTCTGTGCTTGGCATCGCCCCAACCAGATGCAGGACCTTGCACTTGGCCTTGTTGGACTTCATTAAGGGAGTCCTTCAGTTCAGACACCTGAACCAACTTGTTGGGGTTTAGTTTCTGAACAAAAACTTCAGTTGTGCATGTTGAATTAGTGCAACTGAAGATCGAATGAGGACTGTGGTCAGACAACCAGCCTGGGAGCAGCTACACCTGCCCTTCTTTCTTGACTTCACACTTGAGGTTATACTCAAAAGACTGAATTACTAAAGCAGATGTTCTCCAGCTGTGACCCTGTGCTTAAGGCCTCACTTAAAATCCTGTGGTTAAAACCTATTCAATAATGAAAAAAAACCCCAAAGGAATTCCATGCGACATATTCGCAGGGCAAAACCTGAATTTTCTTCAGACTGGAGCAGATTTTTGTCCCACCTCCTCTCCCGTTGTTCGCAGGCCTTGAGGAATCTTGTGTTAATCATGGATTTCTGCTGGTAACATTTTGAGCAAGGACCCCCATATATGTACATCTATTTACAATTTTTGTAGGCAGGTATTACTCAGGTTCTAATACTTCTGCAGCCCAGTGCATCATCTCATGCCCCTCCCAGGGGATCTAAGCACCTCACTCTACAGACTTGAAGAAGCAACCATATGTTCTGGGAGAAAACCAGTACTAATTAAAATTCTACTTTTAACTGGAATTTATTCTATGACTAAGAATAGGGAGCATGCACCCCAGATGCATGCTGTGGGGTAAGACATGACTAGAGGAAGCTCCTTTTGTCACATCACTAGGGAATTATTAGGAAGGTAAGTTTTCTCTGCTGTAAGAGTTTTGAGTTTTAAGCAATGTTGAGGTAATTTATAACATTACCACCTTGTAACTTCCTGAGATTTAATTCAAAAGGCTTGTTAAGAAGTCATTGAAGGAAGTGCTATTTAAAAAAGACAATTCCCTTTTTAGATGATAATACAATCTTCAGATAGGCTAAATCAGAAAGAGCAGTGAATAAGCACTTCTGTTTAAGTTTGCTCTCTTGTGTTGAATTAATCACATAAAAAAAGAAAGAAAAAATCGATAAGTTGGATAAAAATAAATTGAATTTTCTTCTATGAATGTCTGATGTTAAAATATAATTTATTTCCTATTGACACAACTGTAATGAAAGAGTAAAAATTGCAGTAACACATGCAGAAATACCTCAACAAATTATGTATTAAAAATGCCAAATAAAGATTTGCTTTGTCGTATCTCCAAAACATGCTAACTTTCTAGTGATTTAATCAGCATCCAGAGGTTTGCAGGTGACCACTGGAAAGTGGGAGTCAGAGCCCAGGAAACTGAGCTTCTCTTTGATAGGAGAATGCTGCCACTTCCTCGGGGAACACCGAGTGTGTGTTTGGCATTTGGCTGAACACTCTGAGAAGGAGGCATCAGAGTTCTGACTGTTTTGTACCTGTGAGAACACATAACCTATCCCTCCTGGAAGACCTTGAGCTAAAAGAGTATTTCTGAAGCTATCAGCTTCAGAAATTGCTGGTGCTTTTGATTCTTCAATATTTATCTTATTTTTTCTCTTGACAGTCTGAGGAACATGAGGAAGAACTGCTATTCTGGTAAGAGTTATCTTTTCCTCATAAATAATTGCCTACCTCTTCAGCTGCCATCAGCTGGCATAACTACTCTGATTTGGTACTTGGATGTACATCCATGAAGATTTACTTCCATTTCTCATAGATCTCCATGGAAGTGAGACCTACTTCCCCTCTCTTCTTGGCATGGTGTCCTGAATTGTTAATTTAAGGTATTCTATTTGCCATCTGTTAAAGGTAGGACAGTTAGCTTCTCTTAATTGGGCAGTTTTTCTTATCTCTTCCACAACCAATCTCTCCCTCTGGGAAGATGTCTTCTGTTAATGGGCCATTGAGCCTCACTGCATGACTGATAAAATTACATTATTCCATTGTGAGACCCTCCACCCAGGGGGAGGAGCCAAGCATTCCTACCTGCATATAATCAGAGACTTTGAAACACCGAGGCAGCTTCATCTCCACTGGATTCCCAGAGGAAGACCAGGCCCATCTACACAGCCACGGGACTTTCAGAGAGAACCTACACCCATCTCACATGATCACTTTTTTAACAGAATTGTATCTTCCACTCCAGGAGGACTGCAGGCACCATTCAACTGGACTGTTATCAGCACCCTGACCCCCAGGGTGGCAGGTCGTATCCTGACTCTGTCAATGTTTTTTTTTTTTGTTTGTACTAGTTACATTTGTATTTTTTTTAGTTTTCCTAGTAAAGAACTGTTATTCCTATTCCCATATCTTTGCCTGAGAGCCTTTTAATTTCAAAATTGTAGTGATTTGGAGGGAGGGGGTTTACCTTTTCCATTTCAGGGAAGGCTCCTGCCTTCCTTAGCAGACACCTGTCTTTTCAAACCAAGACACATGGTACCTTAGCAGACCATTTCTAGCCTGAAATCCTATCTTTGGTACAGGTAGCTGTCGCCCACATTGGGAAGTGGTCGGGGTGTATTAAAAATTCCGCATGTCCTGATCTCCCCATTTCTCTGTGGATGGTGATACACACACAGTTGAATGGAATCAGACAGGTTTGCTATGTTCTGTGGCAGATCAGGATTTTTACTGCCCTCCTCATGCCCTGCTTGTCTCCAGAGGAGCTCTCTGGTGCCTTATTCAGCAACACAGTCCCACTGATGTGCTCCTCCTGGTCTGACCTGACTCCTGCCTGGGTCAGCAGCTCTTGCCTTTGAAGCCTCCTCCTTCCCTTCAGCTGCCACTCCTCCCTGCCATGTGGGCATGTCATTAGGAATGAGGGGAAAAACTTGTCAGCTTGCACAAAGGCTCACTGAGGTGACCCGAGTTCATCGCTTACCTCTGTGACAGCGAAGCTTCGTTTCCCACAGGGAACAACCTTGTACCACTTGTCGTGCAGAACATCCATGAAGCCGTGGGATTTGTACTGGCTGATCAGGTCAGAGATGTTTGAGGTGAGCGGAGAGTTGGGGGGAAGACCAATGCCATATCCTAGAAGGGAGAACAGTACAGTCACCTCTCTCTTTCTTGTTTGGTTTTTGCTGAAGTATGGTCATTTCAGCATGGAAGAGCAAGCTGGCACTCTGTTTCAGCCAGCCAGCTCAAACCTGGCTTACTGCGGCCTGAGAATGCTGAGACAAGACCTTTTCTTTCGTGCAAAATAAAAATGTAAACACCCAATGTAAACAGAATAAGCAAATTCAAAATTATTATGGCCACACAAGAAATGCATAAAACTGGAGGTTCAAAATCTTAAAATGGAGGCAATGGATGAATGAGTATTTTCTCTAGATACACAGACCTTTTCATGCCCTTGCCATGGATTCTTTCAGCAATGCAAAAGGGCCTCAATGTCACATAAACCATTTTGTGATCCCCTTGCATTGTTAGAGCAGTGGATGTGACTGTGGTGTCAGATGTGACATTTTCCTCCTACGCATTTTCTGATGAGGAGCTGTATGCATGTAAATATATACAGGAGCAATCTTCATTGTTATCACACAGCAATTTAAAGCCCAGGGGCTATGTTTTCAGTTCGTGCACTTCTGCTCTGGCACTGACAGGGACTTTCAGATACTAAGAAATGCAGTTTTTAGCCACTGTGTTGTCTTTCACCATGTTAAAGTGCTGGTAAACGACTTACTATAAGTGAACATTAATTCAGTAACTCTGAATGTGGTACTTCTATTTGCAGAATCTGGGGTTTGACTTTAGAAATTCTAAACAAATACAATTGATCCCTCGAAGACATGCAGTTGTATGCTGATTGCCTGCAGAGATAATTTCTAGTCCACTGTGGATTTTTGATTTTCAGTTCAGAATTCAGAATTTCAAACTGTCTCCTTAAAAAACCCCACATCAACCTATAGGAAGAAAGGAAAAAACCCTCACAAACAGACAAGTGCTGAATTTGCCAGGATAATGGCTCATTTTTTAACGAGTGATGATATGATAACTGTTCCTACAATGCAATAGTTTCCCTTGCTGCTGAGTTTTTAAAGTTGTGCCTGTAATTCCACCTGAATAAATTTGCTCACATCAAAGGATTTATTTCAGAGTTGGCACAGCTAAGGACTCATAAATATCACATTTTCAGCGTACTTTTTTTGTAATTGGGTGATATGAAGTCCAGTCATCCAAAATCATACAGTTCGGGGTCTATTTGTTTGTCTCTTTTTCTATA
Source organism: Dicaeum eximium (assembly GCA_013396995.1). Lineage (NCBI taxonomy): Eukaryota > Metazoa > Chordata > Aves > Passeriformes > Dicaeidae > Dicaeum > Dicaeum eximium. The sequence goes on from VWZP01005808.1 coordinate 21,621, forward strand.
TTGAAATCTAATCAACTTGAAGTTGTGGAAGCTTCTGGTTTTATTTCAGCAGAGCTGATCTTTCTGAAAGAGATTTATCACATTTCTGAAGGAGGTTGTTTTACTGTGTGATGGAGCAGCTGGAGTGATTGCCCTTGTAGGGGAGGAAAGTAGAAGCATCACTCCTTTCCACTGGCCATCTATCACAAAGGTGGTTTCTAAAGTCTGCTGCCCATGTGCTCATCCATGCTGGAAGCAGCTTCACACCAGCCTTGCTTCCAGGCTGCTTTCTGAGCTGTCCTTGCTAATTTCTCAAGGCTGCAGGAGGCCAAGCACCAGGGCAGGCTCCCTCCTCAATTAGGCATAGATTCAGTGGGAATCTTGAGCTGACCTTTAAAATGGGAACAGTATTTATCTGCTTCAGATGAGAGTGAAACTGCAGAACCGCATTCTGAACACGTTTGAACTGGGTTTTGAACGTACGTCAACAAAGCGAGCTGGCAGAAGAGAAGCCTCATTTCAGGGGCCTCTTTATTTCATGGTGGGCAGGGAAATGGATCCTGCCTCCTGCTTGTCTGGAGACACACTGACTGAGCACTTGGAATAACTTCTATATAGAGCATGGCAACAGACCACAGAATTACAACATAGTTTGGGTTGGAAGGAAGCTTAAAGAACATTTCATTCCAATGCCTGCCATGGGGGACCTTCCACGAGACCAAGTTGCTCAAAGCTCCACCCAAACTGGCCTGGAAAAAGGTGGTAAGTGATATGAGACCTCAAAAAAAAAAAAAAAAAACCAAACCCAAACCAAACCAAAACAAAAACAAACAAACAAACCAAAAACAAACAAACAAAACAAACAAAAAACCCCCACAAGAAAAGGAACTTTTGTTCTGCTCAGTCACTGAGGATTTTGTCATAATCCTCAAGGGTCCTCAGTTTCACCCCCATATTTTCACTGAGAATACCATAGCACAACCAAGCAAATTCAGCGCATGAGGGACAGAGCCGTGTGTATAAAATGGTTACCTTCAATGGCAAAGGGTTTTCCCACAGTTAGGAGCTTGCAGTCGGCATCTATTGACACTTCATAATCTAAGAGCGCCTTATCCATGATGAAGGCATCAAGTTTCTCTGGATCATGCCTGTATTCAACATCGAAGTCAGAAACACAATCACAGTCTAAGTGACACTGAACGTTTGTTTACGCAGTTTTCTAGAAAATTACTGTATGAAAACAGAGACCAGGGACTTCTATTTGCACATCTGCACTTAAAAAGAAAACTGGTTTATATTTTGAAGGACAGAACTGTGCATGAAATGCAAGCTTTGTGCATTAAAAGCAGTCAGTGTGTTTACGATTTATTTTGCTCCCAGAAAACACTATTTTTTTGAAAGACAAAAATAATTACAAAATGTTGGACTTTGACTCAATTGAAAGTGGCACAAGGCTTTAGTGGAGAAGATCAAAAATTGCAAAATACTGTTGCTGTCTTGGTTTCTTTGTGATGTTAAACTTGGGGGATATTAGAGCAAAACCACAGAAGAATAACATATTCAAAGGTATTTCTCCTCCTTTCTCCTTGAGTATGAGGTAAATTATTTCCTTCACCCAAGGAAGGAAATCCATCTTTTCCTTTAGTTATTTTCATGAATATAATGACTGAATTTTACTAAAATAATAATTTCTGAACAGCATGTTTGGATAAAAATAACAATACAAAAGAACAGCTGCAGTGCCTGGTCTCATCTGATTCCAGGACTGCACCCTACATTCCTGTCCCCTTAAAAGTCTGGGTGTTCTCCTGATGGGATTACTTCATTGATTTCAATCTATTGACTCCAGTTTGACCCAAAGATTAAGTCTTAATTATCAACAGGATGGGTCTGGGGAAAAATATATAAACAGGAAACAACAGGAAAAACTTCTGGTGAGAAGTTCTCAGGCCATCTGCCAGGCAACATCTAAGATAAAATGAATGAATGATTTCAGGCTTATCACCACCTCCCCTGTTTCCTGGAAGAGTTGTGTGACCCCCGGACTGTTAAGCACAAATGTCTCTGAGGCACACTGACACCATGATTCCCTAAAGAAACAAGACTTTTATTACTTTTTACCAGTCTAGTGATTCTTTTATTCATTCCAATGATAAATTAAGGTTCCTCTCTGAGAACCTCCTTTCCTCCCATCACACTGAGGAACCTCATTGGCAGCTTTTGCTTGGAGTGGATGTTTTCTTCTGAATGTTTCTCACTGCCTGATGAAGGGCTCCCAAGCTCAGGAACTTGCCAGGGGTTCATACATTGCCGTTGCCCGATGGCACCCCCATACCAAGGTGGGTATTCCCACCTAGCCTAAACGTGTATTAATCCATTGAACTCCTGTGTTTTCTGGGACACTCAGCATTGGGACACTAAGCATGGCATCCATGGAGTGGTGATGTTTCTACATCTGTCTCTCTGTCACCATCTTTCTCTCTCCCTATCACCATCATCACCACGACCACCACCTCTCTCTCTCTCCCTCTCTCTCACATTTATTGTTAACTACAATCTGTAGTATTGACTTTGGCTTCATTTTCACCTTAATCCCAGCATCTCTCTGAATGATTTTAATAACCCTATCATAACAGCTGGCCAGAGGGGCAGGTGTGGTGCTGCAGGCAGGGGCTCACTTCAGGTAGGCCACGCCATCGGTGGTGGCAGGGACGTTGTAGCGCCGCATGTACTCGTGCATCTCTGGGAAGCTCTGCCTCACGTAGTCCTCGGCGCTGCTCTCCCGCACTGTGCCGAACCGGAACCCTTGGGACGGGTGGTGGAGCTGTAGGGAGCACAGGAGAGGATTAGCAGAGACATTCACCTCCCATCACATCTGGTATCTTGGCCCTAGTGTGCCAACAGCTCCTCAGAAATCTTCGGTGTTCGTGGACCTGCCTCTCTGGATGCTTTCCTGCAGGCAGCTTCCCACCCCCCTGGGAAAAGCCTGGAAAGACTTACCAGGTAACTAAACAGCCTGTCTGTCTGCTCTTCAGCATTTCTTTTCTTCAAATGCTGAAAACAATCCCCATGAAACACCCTTAACACCCAAATATAAGTGTTTATTGGGATTATTTGTCTCTAGAACAGACAATGGTTCAGGAACTGTTCTGAGAGGCCTCTGGGCTGGCTACAATCCATCTTCTGGGCTCTGGGTACCCAGCAAGGAACACACAACCTAGATTTGTTTTGGCAAATGTTTTACTTTGTCCTTAAGGATGAAATCTAGCCTTCTGCAGAAGGGTAGCACCCCCAGTTCATTTCTGGAAGTCTAGACACCGTATCACAGTCTTTGCTGCCATTCCTCACAGAGAAACTGAGGACTGAAAGGTCACCAAAATGTCTCCCCTGGCAGTGACAAGGAGGGAGAATTCCCCTCTGCACAGCCTAGGCTGCAACCATGGATATACACACACAGAGTCTTTTTGCAGTTCTGTGCCCTGCCCTTCTCTGAACTGACTCCAAAGTCTGCAGCCCCAGGGAGCCCAGTTCAGGTTTCACAGACCCCTCTTTCTGAAGCTTCTGTTTGCCTTTGGAGTGTTTAGTGACTCCTGGGCAAAGTCTCAAGCTGCAATGAAAGAGTCAGGCAGCATCGTCCACTACGCCAAGCGCTTCCTTGAGCTGGCCAAGTGCTGCCAAGCCACACTAATTAAAAAGCCTTCAACAACCCACCAGCTTCTAACAGGCCAAGCTTTCAGAGCACAGGAGGCCAAACAGAGCTAAGGGTTAAGCAGTCATGCTGTATTTGCTTCCCAGGAAGCTCACGGACTATGCTCTGCAAAGAAGCATTCTGCCAGTCCATCTGGCCTCTGCATTATCCTCTAAGCAGAACAGAGTGCAGGGCAGCACAAAGCCATAAAAAGATCTTTTCCAGTCTTCTCTTCAAAGACCCCATGGATAAAAAAGTGTCTGTAGTTTTAGTAAGAATGGCAGAAGTAGGATGTAAACTCACTGTCACACATTTTAGTGTGAAAAGGAACAGAAAAAGGTCTTTTGGATGGCATTTCTGATATCATGGAAGCTATGAACCTTCTGTATTTCTGGTAGTTTTTACCTGAAATTGAAAATTAAAGTGGGCAGGTGTTTACCACCTTGTGGTCTGCTGATCTGGTTGCAACCCAGGAATGAGACCTGCTGCTAATTCCAAGTCTGTGGGTATGGAGGGAGTCCTGCCTTTTTTTTTTTTTTT
>VWZP01005809.1:0-37761 GCA_013396995.1 Dicaeum eximium
AGAGAGTCCTGCTCGTTCTTTACTCTTGAAAGAGAGCTCAGCAGGGGAACCCCCTCCAAAGGGCCCAGGGGGTTGGGTTCCCACACTTGTTGGGACCAAAAAAAACCCGACACTGGATAACTTCTCTGTTTGCCTCCCAGGCTAGCTGTGATTGCTCCCATGCTCTAGAGATTTCCTTTTTGTGTTTTCTACTTGTCCACGAGCTCCTTGTTCACCCACACAGGACTCCTGGCATCTTTGTCTGATTTTCCCTTTGTTGGGATGTTTTGCTCCTGAGTTTGAAGGAGGTGATCATTGAATATTAATCAGCTTTATTGGGCCCCAATTCCCTCCTAGACTTAAACCCATCATTCCTGACCAAGCAGATCCCTGAAGAGGCAAAATTCTCCTCTCCCCAAGTCCAGGTTGAACTGGTGTGCCTTCCTCACCACCCAAAAGACCTTGAATTCCACCACTTCACAGCCACTGCAGCCCCTCTTGGTATGTTTAGTTCTTGGGAAGTCAGGAAGAAAGGGTTTAGTTATTGGGAATTGGGAATTGTTCCTGTGAGGGTGGGCAGGCCCTGGCACAGGTGCCCAGAGCAGCTGTGGCTGCCCCTGGATCCCTGGCAGTGCCCAAGGCCAGGCTGGACACTGGGGCTGGAGCAGCCTGGGACAGTGGCAGTGTCCCTGCCAGGGCAGAGGGTTGGATTAGATAATCTTTAAATTTTCTCCCAACCCAACCCATGATTCTCATTTGGGGTGGTTGAAGTTCTCCTTGTGAACCAGGGCTTGTGAGCACAAGGCTGCTCCTGTCTGTCCCTAGAGGGGCTCATCAACTCTTCCTGTGCTCTGTGGCACATCCCTGCCATCCTGTCACCTGCCCCTGCCCTCCCTGTCACCTGTCCCTGCCCTGTGGCACATCCCTGCCCTCCCTGTGAGCTGTCATCTCCTCGCCCATCCCAGCAGAGTTCCATGAACTCCAGCTGGTTTTTCCTTAGAAGTGTCGTCTCCTCCTTGTCTCCCCTGCCTGTCCTTCCTAAAGAGCCCGTGACTGAGGCTCCCCTCCCCCAGAAACTTTAAAAAAGGGTAAATCCACCCCAGCCAGACTCATGCAAGCCCACAGAGTGTCAGACCATAGCCCTTACATCACATTGTCTGACACTTTCCTCAGAAAATAGCATTTATCACTCGTTAGGGGCCCTTTGATCTCGCTCCAATGCATCACATGTATATTTTATGCAGTCTTTGTACTTGATTGCATTTACTGTGGCCAAGGCAGCACAATACATTTCTCCACAGCTCCTACCGACCTCTCACAACATCACAGAAAACAAACACGCTCATTTAGCCTGCTTTTGATTTTCCAGTCTGATGCAAATGATTAGTGACCTTTCCTAGTGTATTTTCAGGGTTGATTTCCTCCATCTCTAGTGAGAAGTGTGTGCCTGCTGACCCATCACCTGACGTGTGACCTCAGGTAACCACAGCCCATCAGCTGGCAAACCACAGAAATAAATATTATTGTGACAGAGAGGCTGTGCCCTGGCCATCCTCCCCACCTGCTGAGCCCCACCTGTGTGTCACCAGGTGCTTCTTCATGCTTCCTGTACCCTCCCACACACCTTTGATTCCAGTTTGATATAAACAACGTAAAAACACTTAATTTTTGTGCAGCCATTCCAATTATTCTTACTCACACACACTGGTAAAATGCATTTTGCTGCGCTCCCAGCAAGCTAAATTGTGAGAACTAAACATGTTTCTGTGTTCTCCCATTCAGAGGAATTTAAAAACACATGTTTACGATGATATAGGTATCACTGAAAGTTAATTTGCAATAAATGCGATCACAAAGCTGCACAGCAAATTTTTGTGCAATTCAGACTTTTGTATTTTAGATTCTTAATCTAAAGCAGTCTTCTCCATTCTAAAGTGTTTCTCTCTGTTAAGAAAATTATGCAAATTAAATTTAAAAATGAAAAGGCTTTGGGATCAGTAAAATTATTTTTATTTAGTCCTATTTAAAAATTATCTTTAATTTGTTCCATTTGGTTTCTAAGACTAAGTGGTCACAGGTCCCTTAGTAATCACTAAGTGAACAGATTGACCTCCTGCTATTAAACCTAAGGTATAAAATAAGTGCCACTGTGTTTACCACAGAAGTATCATGGAATACTTATTTCATGATGATATAGAGTGTTGATACTCATGTTAATCCCTTGAGCTCATTGGCAACAGATATGGGAGGATGGACATTGATAAATAGTTGCTATTCTGAAGAGATTTACTTATTATTTTCTCTCCTTGTCTTCACTAGAATTCCTGGGTAGGTATGTTATGAAGTATGTGAGAAAAACGCACTTTTCAGTTCTTCAGGAAAGGTCCCCATGTTTCATGAAACACTTGCAATTTATAACCAAAGTCAGAAGGCTTCAAGATGCAGAAATTTATGGCTGAAGTGCTAATATTCAGCCATTGTTCTCCAGAAGTACTCCTCTTCTTGTGTGCAGCACTGTATTCTCATTTTTGTGACTGGCAGAAATATGTAATAAGGGAAATCTGCAATTTTGTGACTTTTCTGCTGAAAGACAGCATGCTGTAGTGAGTGTTGAGCGTTGAGACTGCATGTTGGGCAGACATTGTCACCAGTCCGTGCTTTTGGGTGGTTTTTTGTCTCTAAAAGATGATTTTTGGAGAATGGCACAAGCTGAAACAATTATAAAACAAAAGGATGTGTATGTATGGGCTCATTCAAGGTGTAATCCACTGAAGTTTCATCTGTCTTCAGTAAACAGAATATTTTAATGTAATTTAATTTTTTAAATTGTTTGGGAGCGAATGGCTTTTCCATGTACTACTTTAATCTCCAAGCTTCTTCAGAAATTGAAATTATAGAGTTAAATTGAAATTATAGAGTTAACTAATATAAGACATTTTAGGGAGCAGGCTACAAAGCAAATAAAAGAGGAAAAGGGACAAGGGTGTGAGCAAATACCAGCTCTGCTGCAGCATCTCATAGCAGGTCTGGGCTGCAGCCACTCCTTATCTTCTCAGAAATTAATTTGCCAATGCAGGAGTGGAGGAGAGAGGATAAGGACTGATAAATATCCCAGGAAATTTGACTTACAGGAAATGAAATTGTCATATTACATTTCTGGTGCTCATTCAGAGAGCAGCGGGATAGGAAAACAAAACAAAACAAAAATTTAAACTCATTCAAACCTACAGGTCTGTATTTTTTTAATCTGGAAGAAGAAAGGGAACACACTGAGGGGAGCACAGCACCAACTGCTGATTTTGCCAGGAACAAGCTTACCTACCACAAAGACCCCGTGGATGAATCCAGGAAAATGCCACGTGGTATCTCTGCTCCACATTTTCCGCCCAGCGAGGTCAGTTGTGTCTCCTTCAAGGCATTGCAACATAACAGCTTCAAGAAAACCACCTCATTTTTCAAAAGTTTTTATTGTTAAGTTTGAAGACTAGACAAGGTCGTACTGGTTTTACATCGCTCTACATGATTTAGGTATATACAAAACCATTTGAATATCACACAGCTTGAAAGGTTGCAAAGGTCGTTTGTGTCCGAGATACTTCTGTACTTACTGACACATCAGAAGCCAGCACTGAATATTATAGTTCACATTGGTTGTATAGCAAAGACACACTCATTTAGTATCCTTAGTCTTCAAAACTGACACTTAATTTGTATGCAGCCATTCCAAAAGAGAAAGTCAAACCCCAGATCCAGAGCCAGTTGAGGCGACGGGCTCTTAACGCCGATAAAAAGGAGCCTCGTGCCAGGGCTTTATTTCCCAGGCTATAAACGTAGCACATTATCCAGAAACATAAAGGTGAAGCCTGCCTACAAATACTTGGCTGGTTCAGGGCGAAATTTGATTAGGAGAACGCTTTTGGCCTTGCTCAATGTCATTGTTAACAATTAGTGCAGAAGTCAAGGATCATTTCCGAGCTTTTATCCGTCCCTTCTTAAAGGGACTTCTCCTGTACTGCACTTCTGTTTTTTTGGGGCTGGTTGCTTTCACTGGGAGAAAACAGTTGTGTTACTTTATACCTTGCTCATTATGGCAGTGGTGTGCACCTGGAAAACAAATTAAATCAAAGGGTAAAAGTTTAATTCTATCCCCTAATCTGAGTCCCACCTGTTTTGTCAAATCTGAAGGATTCCACTTAAACTCAAAGCTATTTCAGATACTGGTGACACTGGGAGCAGAATTTGGTGCTGGAAATGCCATTCCAAGAAGGCTTTTTGGTAGTTGAGGAATAATGCCACTGGAAAAACTCCTAGCATGCAGGTTGAAATTGTAAGTGCATCAGATAAATGATTTTTTAAAATGAATAGTCATGGAGGTATGGAGCTATCCTTGCAGGTCATGAAGACTGCTGGCAGCTGACACAGGACATGAGGGTGAAAATACTCCACACAAAATTTAAAATTACTGTGTTACATTACATGAAAACTCTATATGCAGATGAAGGGATTACAATTAATTTACTAAACCAAGAAATGTTACTTCAAAACCAAAACTGAAGTCGCAAAAGATAGATAACATGAAAAAAAAAAACCACCCCAACGTTAAGAACACCAACCGAATGTTTCAGAAGAACATTAAGTTTTTAAACTAGGAAGTCTAATTTTAAATGGCCTTCTGTTTTTTGGATAGTCATTTAGGGAAATATCTACATGCTATTCTTCATATCTGTAATTAAATTCAGGGTCAACTGCTCTCCCATAATAGGAAAATGTATTTAAAGTATTGTGTATGCACACCCTAAAGAGATAAATATAACTAGTTTTTTTATTTTCTTTTTTTTTTCTTTTTAACCTAAAGCCTAAATTGCAAAATGTAGGCAGTAGATAACGTAGGGATAGACTTGCCCTCCTTTATTCAGATTTTTTTTTTTCTCATTAGAAGTACCACCAAAGTGATTGACTTTCTCTTTAAAATCGCTCATTTTGCTTGAAGACCACTCCATATATACATCATTAAGGAATGCTGTTAACACAGTTACAGACAAGACAGTAACAGTCTAGTGGCTTTTGTTATGCAGCACAAAGTAAAAAATAAAGAACAAACTTAGCAGTGTTGCACGGGACCTCAACATTTCTTACACAGACTTTTTTTTACCTTTACAGGACTCTTCTTTAGAAGTCTTTAAATGTCTAAGCCTTATAAAATAAATACTTGTATAAATACAGTTTAAGGATTAAGTCATTTTGTAGAGGCAGGGTGTTCTGTTTGCTAAAATGTGACAGTTTAAGTGACACTATCAGAAAACCGCCACCATTATATCCCCAATTCTTGTATGTAAAATTCCTGGCTGCTATTCTGGAGTCTTTCACAGTTCAATGGATAATATATATATATATATTTAGTCTGTGGTGGAGAATGTGTGATTAAATGCAGGTTTTTTTCGAAATCCAAACCGTTTTGTTTCCAAGGTAAACTTTGCCCTTTGCAGATCGTGGGCCAGCTAGCTGCTGGCCTGGGAAGCAGTGCCCAAGTTCATACTTCAGAGTTTTGGTGAGAATGGAACAGTGACAGAAAGTATAAGTTCAGTGGCATTTGCTAAAACATGCAGCTGCATCTCTCTCTCTCTCTCTCATTCTCTCTTTCTCTCCACATAGCATGTTATGAAATGAAAAGGTTGGCAGTAATCCCAAGTGCTGTTGTTTCAGGTAACAGATAAAATGTCCCCTCACTCCCTTTCCTGGGATCTTTTTTAGTCTGAGGTGCTGCTCTAACGTGGTCACAGAGCACTTTTCTCCAAGGGAACTTGGATTGCTCTTCAAAGGTTGCTATTGTTATCTCAATCAACAGGGGAAACTGAGGCACGGGGCAGAATGTCCCCACTACTGCTCCACTTTTCCTCCAAAAATCTACTTTTTAAACTGGGGTTGCTATCATGCTGTGTGTGAAGCATTCCTGTAGATGGGGCATGATAGGAAACAGCCTCCTCGTGGCTCACTGGGTGTGTGTCTGAAAAGACTTTTTAGGAGCAGAGGGTGACAAGGGCCAGGCTTTGGTGTGCTCCTATGTCACCTCTTACCTTCTGGAGAGGAAAGCTGTGACTTTAGGAAGAGCCTAAGGAGAGAGGGTTTCCTGGCAGTAAGGGAGTAATTCCTCCTGTGTGTCTTTTAGCACCTGGTTCCTTCACCCCACATTTTCCTCCTTGCAGGAATTCAGTGTGTTTGTGAAAGCAGAAATGGTGTGGGCAGATCACAATCTGGGGCTGTGTGCTCACCCCTGAAAAATCATCCTGGAATGTGACTTCTGATGCACTGTGTGGGCACCCAAGATGAGACACCACAAGTACCCTGGTGCCTCACCTTAGTGTCTGTGAAAAAGCGCAGAAACTTTGCAAATTCATAAACTTTGGCAAATTCATTAACTTCATAATAATGGTTTGGTTACATATGCAAACAGGTGACATCTTCCAAGGAAAACAACACCAGCAGTGTGATACTAAGCAGAAAAGATGGAGGCCGTGTCTACAGCATGCAAAATAGAGAAGGAAAATGGGGCAGTTAGGAAAACCCTCCAGGTGCTTGGACTCTCCTGTCTGGATGAAAGTGGTGAAAGGTAGCTCGTAACATCACAGGTACTGTGTTTTACAGTACCACAGAGAATTTCCCAAAAAATATGTCATAAGAACTGACAGTGTTTGATAGGCACAATTACTATAATGCAGTCATCCCCAAGTAAACTTATTGCTAAAAGCTGCAGTATCACTTTTTGCAAGTAAGATGATGGTATGATTTATGGAGAACTCGTCAGCCCAATGCTCCTGAAGCTGCAAATGAGCTTCGTCACACTATTTCTCTTCCCTTGTAAAAAGGATGCTGCTGTTTCTTTTCTCTTTTCCCTCAACGCGTTTCAACTGGTGGTGAACAACTCAAAGGAGAACTAGGAGGATAATTCCACAGCAGAAGGGACAACACCAACAGATTTCAAGGGCAACAAAAAAACCGTATCGGATCGTTTTAAAAGGGCAGGCTTAGACCTCCTGGCGAAAGACAGCTAGCGGCCTACCATAAAAATGAGCGAGCACTGGTTCATGGAAAAAAACCCCACTCAGCATCCTACAGGCTTCTTCTACGGGCGGGAGCGGGGTGGGCTCAGTCCTCGGCCGCGCAGCCCAGCAGCTCGGACCGCAGGGTGATGCGGCCGTACCACGACCAGGGCAGGATGCGCAGGTGCCGTGCGTAGATCGGCGGCTCGATGACGTTCTTGCGGTGCGTGTCGTTGTCGAAGTTCCCCTGGAACACCTGGGGACAAGCAACGGGGAGAGGTTTTAGTGGAAGTTCCCCTGGAACGCCCGTGGGGAAGCAACGGGGAGGTTTTAAGGCCGCCCGGCCCACAGTGAAACTCTGAAGGCCTTGAGGCCTCTGAGGGCCCTGGGGCTGCTGTGAATTTTTATCGTCGGGACGCACGGCTTTTAACGCTGTTTAAACTTAAGGTTTGAAGTGGCAAAGAGAAGGTTTGGATTAAGTTTTAGGAAGGAATTGTTCCCTGTGAGGGTGGGCAGGCCCTGGCACAGGGTGCCCAGAGCAGCTGTGGCTGCCCCTGGATCCCTGGCAGTGCCCAAGGCCAGGCTGGACACTGGGGTTTGGAGAACTCTGGGACAGTGGAAGTATCCCTGACATGGCAGGGGTGGAATGAGATGATTTTTAAGATCTCTTCCAACTCAAACCTGTGATTCCATGAGCCCCTGCCTCTGCTAAGACTTTGTGATTCACTCACACTCAGCCCTGGTACAAGTAGAGCCTCCTATTCAAAGCTTCACCCACTGTTCCGCCAGGGCTGTGCTCTCAAAGTTACACAAAAATCATTAACATTTAAAAAATTAAATGTCTTTTTACTTGGCATTTGTATCATCTCAAATTAATCCCAGGAGATCCTGTTACTGTTTCCGAGAAAATAACATTAATAATTAAAGTTAAGAATTTTTATTTTATCACTTATGAACATAGCTGGGATGCAGCTATATAAACCCTTGTAAAATTGGTGATTATCAAGGATATTATCTTCTCATGTCAGACAAAAGTCAGCAGATGAATTAAAGGCATCAGGCTGTGATAAAAGTAAAACATCCTAGCACAGTACAGTGTATATTATGATTTTATTTCCACCTGTATTGGTTAAGCCACACAAAAGTGAGTTATAAAACTCCTATCTACGATAAATCAACGCCAGATTTTTCCCCTGCCAGCCACTATTTAAATTCAAAGGCCACAGCACCAATTTTTGGCAAAATGATCAGATTATCCCCTTGGGTTATTTTCAGTTTTTATGGGAAATGTTCATTCTCTTAAAATGTCAGCCAATTCACTTCTCATTTGTAAAAACTGAACCTGATGGGTTTTCGACTTGAAATGAATGACTGCCATTTGCATCATGCAGAGAAGAATATAGACCTCCTGGAGAAGTGCTTATATGACTGAATTAATGCAGAATTACAGGTTTCCTAGAAGTTCTTGGGAAAACATCAGAGTTTGAAGCACAAGGTGGCTGGTCTAGCATTTCAGCCCTGACTGTGGTTCCTCTGTGACATGTTCACAAAGCTTTTTGGTCTCCATGCTGCAACTCTTTGGATTTTGGGAACTTCTCTCCTGTGCTGTCCTTTCAGGACATCAAACAAAATCTGTCCCCCCTTCCCAGTAATGCTCTTTTACAAGAGATTAATTCCCCTGCTCGTCTGCCATCACAGAGCATGAAAGGATGTGGGAGTTCTGATAGATGGATAAAGTAGCAGAGAAAATGACCACAGAAACATCAGTCTTTTGAGTCTAAGGAAAAAAAAAAAACAACCCAACAACAACCACCAAAAAACAAACAACCAAAATTATTTAGCACAGGGAAAAATTGTTTGCTGCCCAAGTACAGTGTTGATACATAAATCAGCAGGAGCTTGGGCTAACAAGGTTTGCACCTCAAGTCCAGTGTTATTTGTAGGAAAAAATAACATAACTAAGTTCATAACTGAAATTACAAAACCCAAAATGCGGCTAGGAAAGCTTAAAAGTATTTTTCTATTTTTTAAAATTTGATTTCTTGCACATGCATGTGAAATATCTGCTGATATTTTTATGCCAGGCTAGACAAAGGAACCTTTCTACAGCCCCAGAGTTTGTATTTGCACATAGATATGCAAGACCAATAAAACTGTGTGATGCAAAACCAGCAACAAACACAGCTGAAGGAGGGAGAATTATGTAATTTACTTACAGCATGAAAACAAAAATTAAATTTTATTTTTAACTCATACGTGATTTCATTATCACTTGAAGTCTAACTCATCTGTCTCAGAGGTTATTTTATGCAAATATGAAATACACCTTGCCTCAAAATTCAAGACCTAGTTTCAAGAAATTAACTAAATGTGCTAGATCAGAAGAAGGATTTTAGGGAAATAAATGTATCAGAAAGTAAGGGGAGCATTGTCAGCATCCACAAATGTGACCTGCATGAAACATAACATTCTAACAGAAATTTACTGTTCTTTGTCTATGGCCCCATGGCAAAATTCTTATGGGAAAAACGATATCCCTTCCCACTCTTCATTTTCCTTTAGCCTCAATTCACTTATGGAGTCAAGGAATCTGGAAGGAGCAGGGAGGACAAAGGACAAAACATGACTTACCAGTAGAAAAAAAAACTATTTTTGTAGCTAAAAGTAATTTTTCTTTACCTACCTGTTGCTTTATGTCCAAGCAGTCAATACTAAATAACCCACCAAAGCAATTAAAACCCTAGAAAAGCTGATGTCTCTCAATGACCATTCCTCACATTTCCTTCTGAGCAGTTTTTTTCAGGATAGTTCTGAAGGCTGCCATGTTTTTTTTTTAAGGTTTCAGAGGCTGATGTTGGAATTATGATAAAATGCTCTATGTAAAAAAAAAACCCAAAAAACCAAACCAAACCAAACCAAACAACCAAGCAAGCAAGCAAGCAAGCAAGCAAACAAACAAACAAACAAACAAACAAACAAACAAAAACGACAAAAAACCCCAACAAAAACACCAAAGAACCAATGACGAAATAACCCCAGGGTGAATTGTGCTAAAGTAGTAAAAGCCAGAATGAAAATTACCAATGTGTCAGTGCACAGAGCCAGTGCACACCTTCATTTTCAGCTCTGGGTGAGTGCAGGTCTGCTCCTGCCTCATCCCAAAACAGCAAACACAGAGAAAGAGAGGCAAGAAGAATGTTTTGTTTGTTTTTTTTTTGGAGTTATTAAATAGATAAGTCTCTCCAGCCTGAGAGGAGATAATGTAGATGTCTATAAAACCATAAGTGGCATGGGGAAAATCGATAGCAGGCAATATTGCAGTGTCCCCTCAGCAGGGCCAGGAGGGGACAGGCAATGACAGCAGGGTCGTCAGGAACCATCTAAAGGTCACAGTTCCCCTTTCAACACATAATTAAACCATGGCACAGCTTCCACAGCCTTTAACCACTGCTAAAGATCAGATAAATTGTGAGGGGGAAAAACAGCTGGGGCTATGAAGGACACAGACAGAAAAAAACCAAAAAAATCAGAGCTGGGAAAGGGCACTAGGGAAGAATAACAACCTTACTTTCCCTGATGCCTTTTTGGGACTACCTAAAAACAGAGGCTGGACAAAATTAGGAGAATAAAAAGTGGTGCTATTTATTGAAGGGTCTTCAGGTACATTTTGGGCAGATGAGGCCTCCCCACGGCCTACACCCAAAAATGGACCATGGGTCATAGGTTTTTTCACACTTTTAGGAGTTTGGCCCATTTGCATATTGGGGGTTAATCTGTTCCAATTACAGCTTCAGGTAATGAACTCATTTACCCCAAATTTGCACCCCAACTCATTTTTGTTTCCATCTCAGGCCTGAGGCAGTGAGGGGTCCTGGATTGCCAGGCCTGGAGAGGAATTGTTGTGTCTGCCCAAAATGGGACAGCAGCAGCTGACACTGAGTGTGGAGTGTAGAGTTACACACTAAAGAACTGCAGGGTTACAAATACATGGAAAATATAAAAGCCAAAATCCTAAGGCATCATTCCAATTTTCTGGTCATCTACTACGGGATGCTCCTTCCTTTGGGCAGAGCTTCACCCTCCCCCAAACCAGTGCTTGCCACGTTACAAGGTGACTTTCCTTCTGTACAAGTGGATAAAAAAGCTCCTGCTTTTTGAGGACCCTGTTGTACAACACTTCAGATTGTACGGTGTCTATATCTGTTTATGGCACTCTGCACACTCAAAAGGTGGAACTTGCTGGAATATTTACTCAGCAGCTCTGGCAGTTTTACACATAGAGACCCTCCACACACATGTGTAGCTCCTCTGTATCTCAGTCTCTTGCAGCTGCTGTTAAAAAAATTTAAAAAGCCAGAAAATGCATGCTGCTGTACTTTTAAATATGATAACTTGATTCATGATTACTTTATGGAAAAAAAGAGTGAAAGCCAGGGAAATAGGTACTGATATTCTCTGCTGAAAAGTCTGAGATACAAGCAATTGTTGTTTATACTTGTGTCCAGCAAGCAATTTGGATGTCTTGATTTCAAACAGTCAGTGAGATTTTTCAACATAAACAAAGTGTTTCATGGCATTAGCAGAAAATCCTGATAATGACAGTGTAAGTTGATTGGAATTTTGAAAAGAAAAGTGTTCTAAGACAGAATAATTTAGGAGAAATACCTTCAGACTAGGAGCTGGGGGAAAGGAGTGTTGTCTGCTGTACCTTAACAACATTTTTCACACCTAGCAGAATATTTAAAAAATGTTATTTCACGGAGCAGTTAATCCTGCTTGTATTAGAGGAAGAATATTTTATAAAGAATATCCATTCATGGCTCCTGCTTGGAGTTTGCTTCAGAGCAGAACATCTCAATATTCAGAAAAAATAAAGGTGGCACATGGTTTGTGGGTACATGCATTTTTGGAGTGAATAAGAGCAGAAAAGTAATTTTTTCTCTCAGTTACTATACATAAAATGCATACATATCATATCCATGAATATCTTTAGACAGCCTTTATTATTTCTTCATGTACAGATAGAGGGAGTTAAAACTTTTAAAAGTATGAAACATACTGTCACATTCTCATACTGTCTTTCCCATCTGATCTACATGTTGATGCTACAAAAATGGGAATTTAGTCCACTGTACATGGCTTATGGGAGGTTCAAAGCCAAAAAGAGAAATATTTTGATGACCAACCTGCCTCCAGAAATGCTTACAGAAATTCAAGGTAGGTTGTTAATATGAACATTTTGTCTTTTGCCCATTTTGTCTTCTCCCAGCTTTTGGTGTGGTGTGAGGAAGAGAGGTGTGTTCTGAGGGCACACCTGAAATGAGCAGAGCTAGCTTTATCTTCCCCTGACACAAATCATGATAATTCAGCTCTAAGTAGTGGAGGTCACTCATAATTTAAAACAGTGCAGATAAAAAAGTCACTTAGATTAGAAATTGCAACTATTACTGCAGATAATGTTATCAAATAGTAATAATTTAAGTAATATTAATAAAAAGAAATTCATAACCTGTGTCAAATATCTAGATTACATGTAGGAATTGAATCTATCAGTGTAAACCAGATATTATAATAATTAAACATCATCAGAAAAAACCATTAGCAGGTCTAGCAGAAAGATTTTTAACCTGACATAACTTTTCTTTAATAAGTAGGTTCCTGTCTCCTCTCTCCCTGGCAATGGACTGTACATTCAGAAATGTGTAAATTACAACAAGTTCATCATTTTGTGCACAAAGCCAGTGGCCATTTGCATACTGGGTATTGTCTGCCTGCAGTTAATTGCACTGCTGATGGCTGATGATGACTGGCAGTGCTGCAGACTGCCAGACTCCTTTAGGCTACTTTCAAATGTTCTCATCTTCCTGTAAAAAAAAGCCTCTGAAATGCCATTTGACACTGCAGCTGGCCTTGAGTTACCTACAGCAGGCTGTGCAATTTATAAATCACATGTGGAATGTGATTAAAAAAAAAGAAAAAAGACAAAAAAAAAAAAAAAAGGAAGGTCAGACTTGTTTTGGACGTCCTCAGCTCTGGAGGCACAGGGAGCTACTGACCTCTAGTTGAGAAAAACAAGATAGCTGTTAGCTCTGGTCCTACTTCTAAAATATATTTTCTCCCTATGTGACAGCCTGCAATGTAATTTATTTTGCTTCTTGATGGCAACAGGCAAAGCTTTCATATTTTTTCCAGGCAACTCATCCAAACTATTTAAAACGAATGAGAAAGGCTATTTTTTTTTTTTTTTNTCTGCACTCACAGGAATTCAGCACAGATGTGAAATTAAATGAGTGGCCATTAAAATAGCAGAAGCCAAGCAGGAGCTGCAGTAGACACTGTTCTTGGAACAGCTTTTCCATGTGAAATTGTGCAAAAACTGAGCACCCTATTTCATTCTCCTCTAAACTACTGTTTTGTTAAAGCTTGACCCAATTTACAGGCTGCACACAGTGTGCAAGAGATGATATTTGATGTATTAGTACAAATATACGAATAAAATATAATGTATTGTATACAACATAATACAAGAGACCAGTAATTTTCGCCTTTGTAAATGAACTTCAAAAAATGATGAGGAGGGATGAATGAACAGCCCCAGGAATTCAGTGAGATCTGCTGATATGTTAGGACTCATCCTGTAAACAGATCAGCAGTGAGATGCTAAGCACCAGATGGGATTAAGTTCTCAGCTCCTGCCTAAATTATAAAGTCAAAATTTCACTATAAAGTCACAATATCCACCCACAGATCATTATCACCGGCCTAGCAATATTTCCATAATTTTTTGTCTGTGATGCTAAAAGTTATTTTTTTCCTTTCATCCTGCCTTCCTTTCCCTGAAATGTTTTGGAGCCACCTTTGCCTTAAATTTTTTTGGTGGTTAAACAAGGCAGGATGGATACAGGGTGACTAAATGACCTGCAGAAGAAATAAGAAATCTATGTGTTCTATCCTTCATAGAATAAATCAAGATGTTCTGTTAATAAATAGAACTAATGAGGGTAAAATATGAATAATTTATGCTTGCTGCTGTTGATACTTGTTGGTATCCACCTTTTACCTCCCTTCTGTATCTCCTGAAAGCAGATGCAACATTTCACAGAATTTTCACTTTGCTATGAAAACTTAGTTTCTTTCACAGTTTTCTTGCATTTGGGAGCAAGTCTACCTTAAGATAAAGGAATTGTAGAGGATCCTGTGCAAAGGTGGTAGTGTCAGACAGGACCAGTGGTGCTGCTCCTCTCTTGCTCCTCATGGATGAGGTACAGGAATGCTTTTTCTTCTTTGTAATTTTATTTTTATTTTTATTTCTGTCCCAGTGCACAGCAGGCCAGGGTTCCTATCTAGTGGGCAAATCCCATGGGAGCACTGCACCCACCCAGCTGGAGTGGTGAGGAGGGATTTGGTGTCCAAAAGGGTTTACTGGGTGACACTCCATTCCTCTGGCTGAAGGAATTTATGCATTCTCAGTCATGAAATGGATGATAGAAACCGTGATTAAATAGGCTGAAGTGCTCCAACCAAAACAAAAAGAAAAACAAATGAAGATAAAGTCAGTTTTTTGCATCCTCTGAGGACAGGGTGGGTGGATGGCAGCAAGGGGAATAAGCCACCTTTCCACTTTAGAGGGTGGTTAAACACTGGAGCTGACTGTTTATAGAATTTCCATCACAATCTGTCTCTTGGAACATATTAAATAATAATCTGATGGAGGATGGTGCAGCCTTGTCTGAGGTGAAGGACAGGTGAATGAATTAATCCTTAGCTCTGAAAATTAACTGTCTGCACCTTCTCCAAGGTGACAGGAAGGGGCTTGGGGGTCCTTGAATCCCATTTTCTGCTGAGGGGGTATGAGGAGAGGACCACAGTGCCTTTGGAGGTCAAAAGTGCATGCCCAAGTGCTGTCTTGAGACCCTTCCAGTCCTACATCCTGTAAAGCTGTGCCAAGTTCAGTGACTGCTGGGAAGTCAGACTCTGCCATCAAACTTTTAACTTTTCTGGATGTTTTTGGTATGGATAAAAATACATCCCAAAATCAGATAATTTAGTTTGATGGTTGTGCATCAAAGGCTGAGGTCTAGACTCAAATCAAGTGAACTTGTTTTTTTATTTTGTATAAATTTAGATTCTGAAATCCTAAATTCTAATTTCCAGCGAAGTGCATTTGATCTTGTGCTTTTAATTGATCTTGACTTGTTAAAGAATCATAATAATATGCATCTATTTTATTCTCAGGAATGTTAATTAATACAGGCTGTGATGTGTTTAAATGAGACAACGATTAAGAGTTTTCCATTGTTCCTAATGGAATATGTGTGTAGCAATTAACAGTCTATCTGATGAAGAAGGCAAAAACAATTCAATTGCTTTGGCCAGTGGTACAAACAAATGTAGATTGGAACAGTACTTTAAGTCAGAGTGCATTTTCTTTTAGATTTGCTGTGACTGTGTTATTACCAGGGACTCCAACCCAAGCTCTCCTTCACAACAAAATGAATGCAAGCATTCACAGCATAAGTTTGGCTTAAAGAAGACATTTCTTTCACAGCAGAACTTCTCCCTCTCTTTTTAAATGCCAGGGATTTAAAATAGGATATGCACAAAGTACTGAAGCCACTACTTGTCACTTAAATTTAATATATTTGTGGTATGCCTGCGAAAAGTGAGCTGCTTGTTTCCAATTTTTATCTGACAACAAATTATACCAGACACATCCACAATCATTGGTGTCAGAACCTTCTGAGCCAGGTGGCTAAACAAACTGATTTTGTTTTCCCTATCTAGAATCCTTTAGGAAAAAAAAAAAAAAGAAAAAACTCTCAGTTTGGGTTAAAGCCACAGTGAGGTGACGTTTGGGTTTCAGGAATTCACAGTATCATGTCTGGATAGCAGGGCCTGACAATGCAGACACAGACACAGAGTCATGAAAATATTCAATCCAGTAATTTAGGACACAGTCCCCTAATCAATGGCATTTAATCAATCAGTTGAAATCTGTGCCATGTGGCAGATGCAGTTGTCTAACCCCCCATCATTAGGTCTCCCTGTACTCACATAACACATTTTGATGCATATCAAAAGCTTTCTCACTGTTTGAAAGAAAATTGATTTAATTGACTTACGTGAAGAACATGTCGGTCTGTTTCCCGAAAAATTTTTATTTGTACTAAGAAATATAAGTGGAAGTCTGAACATTTATCACCCTGAATACCCAGATTTGAAATGTTATCAGATGCATTAGCCATCTGTTATTTCAATAAATTTATCTTTTGTTTCAATCAGACATAACCCCACTAAGACATTTAATAAATAATTCACATTTTGTCATCTTGGTTAACAGTTCCCTAAGCAACACATATGCTGTACTATTTTTCTTGACAGATGTTATTATGAAATTCAGGTATTTGCAGTATAAAAGTGTTATACAGTTTAAAGGAAAGGTATAATGAATAACAAGAAAAAAGCTAAATGCTTCCGGGTAAATCAATCAGTAAACCTATACTTTCCCTATGCCTCTCATTAAACGTTTGCAGAGGAAGCTGTGAAACTTTTTTTATGTTTCATTTTTATTTTATAGCATAATAAAAATAATATTTTCAGTGGGTATTTGAAACCCTAGCCATTAATTTCCAGGAAAAAAAAACCCACCCAAAACCAAAACCAAAACCCAACCTGTCCAAAATGGCTGGGTAATAGGGATGTGCTTCACAGGAAATCACTGAAAATAGTCCATAGTTACCAAAAAAATGCACTGAAACACCTTTTTTTTTGAATAAACAAATACACTGCTATTTATACACCTCCTTCTCTAGGGTTAAATGAAGAAATATCTCTGATTAATGGACAACTGTACAGTTTTATGCCCTTTATTTAACAGCATCAAATCAGGAGCACTGTGAATGTCATTGTGTAATGCGACTCTTTTATTCACCCTGACTCCAACCCCTGGGATCCTCTGCACATGGAACCCAACAAAATAACCTGCAGACTCTCATCAGTGGTGTTACCAAAACCAAAATATCCATTTTTCTCTTTGCTTTACCTTGTCCTTCTTCTGCTTTTCATCCTGGTATATTTTCCAGTGCTCCCCATCGTTGCTGTACGCAAGCTTGTAGGACCCCACGAACTGGACGTGGCCAAAATCTTTAGCTCCTTGGGTGATTATCCCAGTGATCTTTGTAGGGATGAGCAGGTCAACCTGGACATAACAGTTTGAAATTAAAAATAAAAAAAACCAGAAAACCAACCAACCAACCAACCAACCAACCAACCAACAAAAAAACCCCAACACCCAAACGACAATAACAACAACAAAACAGAAACACCCAAACCAAAAGAAAAAAATAAAACCAAAACCAAACCAAAACAACAACCGAAAAAAACCCCACGAAAAACCCCAACAAAAATGAACACAAAAAACCCCCC
Organism: Dicaeum eximium; assembly: GCA_013396995.1. Classification (NCBI taxonomy): domain Eukaryota; kingdom Metazoa; phylum Chordata; class Aves; order Passeriformes; family Dicaeidae; genus Dicaeum; species Dicaeum eximium. The sequence continues at coordinate 17,442 of VWZP01005809.1, forward strand.
AAAAACAAAACAAAACAAACAAACAAACAAACAAACCCCAACAAACCCCAAAACCAACCAACCAACCAACCAAAAAACCACCAAAACCCAAACCAAACCAAAACAAACAAAGTAAAGAAAAACAAAACCAAGAAAAAAAAACCAAATAAAATAAATAAATAAATAAATAATAAAACAGAGGAGAACATAATTAGAACACTTTCTGTTTCCAGTCTGGTTTTGTAACACACCAAAGCAAAATGGTCCAGTTTTGGTCCTTCCACTGTGCGCTGACAACATGGATAATAATTTACTTCTCCAAGCTCTAAGTCAATCAATTTACCTTTATTTAAATTTTTTTTTTAAAAAATTATTTTTGATATCACCTAATGTCACAACATGGAATAATCTCACACCTTCCTCCATTGTGCTGAGTGTCATACATGGCCCCCAGAAATCCCAGTTAATCTACACTGGGAATGATCTGCAGCTAAAAAGTGTTCCCATGGGCTCCTAATAATCAGAATACATGGCTAATTCCCCAAGAGCTTTTTCATTTCCTTCTCCGTTCATATTTTAGTAAGTCTCTAAAAACATTTGCTATCATGCTTCTTTTCCTCCTGAAATTCTTTCTCACTTTATGCCTTTCTTTCTTTTTCTACCTCAAAAGCTCAAAGTTTCTCATTTCTTGAAATATTTTTTTGAGTTCTTTATTTTATAATCTTAGCACAATGCATTTTAAAAATGCAAAGCAGGAGTCTAAAAGCCTCATAAAATCTGAGCTTTCAAGTAGTTTCCACGTGAGTCAGCATGTCTGTGATCAGTTCTTTTTGAACTAGAACCCAACACTGAATGTAACAGATTTGGGCCAGATGCCTTGGATTAAAATGATCAAGAAAGAGAATGCAATAACAAAAGTAAATTGACCTAATAATGTAATTTCAGAGGCAGAATGAAGGAGTTGAACTCCCTATTAAAACTGGTATTTTCTTGGAATTTGGGAGTACAACTGAGGCTTCATTCTGTGTCCTCCAGCAATGTGGCGAGCCAGTAAAAAAGAAATAAAAAAGAAGGTGGGTTTATTTTAAACAATAAATGGCTGTGAAGCAGTCGGCATTTTTAATATTGTCCATTAAATCAGGCAAGAGAGACTCAGAGTAAAAATATTACAGTAAAGTGAGAGGAGTGCTCAATTCCACAAGCAGATGATTGACACATTTTTACAGAAAAAAAAGAAATTAGCAAGTAAAGAAATAAAGGATCTCTGGTTGATCAAATGCTGAAGATCCAGTGCTGGATTTTTGGGAGGCTGAGGCCCCCTGAGAAAAACTCATGTTGAATGGAATGTGGGGCTGGGCAGAAGAACAGGTGTGCTGTGGAGGATAAGGAATTAATCATGGGAAGAGAAACAAAAAACAAACGAGGCTGAGAACTCAGCTGGTCCTAGACAGTGGCTTTGAAAGATGGAAATTGGGGTTTGTGTCCCAGGCCAGGGCTTGGAGCAGCCTGGGACAGTGGGAGGTGTCCCTGCCATGGCAGAGGTGGCACTGGATGGGATTTAAGGTCCCTTCCAACCCTTCAGACCATCCTGGGATCCTGTGACAGTGTAAAGAAGAAGACAGAAGAACAGAAAAGTGCAAGACTGCATTTATAAGAACAGAAGAGGAAAAATTGACTGTCTAGAGCAATCAAACAAAGGAAGCCTGGAGATCCCAACACTGGAGCAAATAGTAGCAAATAATGAGTAGTAAACCCTTTTAAGGAAAGGAACGACTTAAAATGTTCAATACTGAGGTACCAAAACAGTAATGGGAACATCAGGGTCTGGAGACAGGTCAAGAATTTTGGTTTTATCAGAATGAGCTAATTTATTGCCATAATTTCACTGCCAGGAGCAATGCTGGGGCACCTCAGGATATGAAGGAAGTGTCCCCTGGGAGGCAGAACTGTGTTCCCTTTGCTCAATGGGGAAAAAGAAGGACTCAGCCAGAGCAGGAACCTGTTTGGAAGCTTTCATGGATGGCTTGAAGGGACTTTTTTTTGTCTGTAAGGAATGCAGGGGAGCTGGGTTCCACAGCCTAAGTGGGCCCCTGGGAAACGAGCACTGCTAATTAGTGTAAGTCNNTCTTTCATGAATTAATAAACACCAGGTCTCCAGACCTTGCTTCCAAATATTTTGGAGTCTAAATGAATAGTCTGTTTTTCTAAAAACACTGATCTGGTAAGGAATCACTAATTGGTCCACACTTTCAGGCAGCTTTTGAACTAAACATTTCAGAGTCAACTTTAGATTCTCTTTATAAATAATTTTGACATTTGCATTTTACAAGTGTAACCTCTTTTCAGCAGAGAATGCTTCTTATACTAAAAGTCAATGTCTCTCCTGTTAACTTGAAAAAATGCCTCCACAAAACCAGCTGTTTATTTTTAAAATGTTGAAAGTGAGCTGAGAGGATTTCACAAATATTTAACATGGCCATGACACTCAGAGTACTCCTCATTGAAATTCAGAACAGGGAGAAAAAAAATTTCTCATTAAAATTCAAGGAATTCCAAAGGTAGAATCACAATAAATCTTTATTATCACATACATCCAGTGTTAATAAAAATGTCCTAGTAATGATTGTTTTGTGCTTATAGGACATATCCAGTGGCCTTGCACTCTTGTTCAGAAAATGATGTGGGAAGCTGGAAGGTAATTTGGCATATGCTCAGTGTTTTTTCAATAAGACTTATATAGGACTGTGTAGAATATGTGTGTGTGGGCTTTTAAAAAAAATGTGAAAAAAGAAATCATGAATAAATAGACTCTCTTCTAGGTCTTGACAATACAGACAACACATTGTTGGAGATGAAGGAAAAAGAATACAGGATATAACACCAGCATTTCCATCTCATATTTTAACATCTTATTTACTTACTTTACTATTTATTCATAAGCAGATGAGAAATCTTCAGGCAATAAAGGTCATTATTCAAATTAAAGAAATACAGCTTTTACTTTGTAGCCTCATTACCTTTTACATTGCTTTCTGTTCTTTATATTGAAACTACTTTAGAGCAGAAAGCTGAGGAGAATTTACACCACTTTCTAGGTAAAACATCTGCACTAAAGTAGCTTAAATGAAAGTCATAACTTCCCATCAGGACACAGAACACTTTTATTCAGTTAGTGCAGTTTGCAAGTAACAGGCAATCAAACAAATTACCAGGGAGAGAAGTTGAATTAAGACACGACCAGTGTGTACCCTTCAAAGCTGAATGTGATTAACAGGATTAGAATGTGACTCTGGCTTTTTCAGTGCAGCAGAATTTAGAAGGAGGTAGAGGCAATTAGTCTGCAACTGAGAGGATCATTAGCTGGTTACAAGAAGAACCACGGCCTACAGTTAATGTACATTTCTACAAGCAGCTGATCAAAAGACAGTTTAACGTCCCGTGTCTGAAAGAACCCTCTTGGGTTGTAACTATTCCCTTTCCCCACTTTATTTCAGATGTTACAGACAATCCAGGGTGGTTTGGAGGAGAATTAGCTGGAGGAGAGCACAAAGGTAAAAACACCTGAGTGTGAAACATTTCTAATGAAGCACTTGGATGAGCAGCACCAGCTCGGGGTTGGTGTGCAGCTCATGGGATGATCACCAGAGGTTCCTTACAGCCTCAGCTGTGGTCTCTGGTTCTCCAACATATGGCAAACCCCAACCTTTTATATCTATATCTATATCTATATCTATATCTATATCTATATCTATATCNTATATTATATTTTATTTTTTATTTTTTATATTTTTCTATATTTTATATATTTTTAAATTTTTTTTTGTTTCCCCAGAGACAGGGAAATGGGCACAGTCATTCAGCATTCACACTGACAGACACCACAGGGGAGCAGGAGCAGACCTGCAATGCTGACACCACAGGACAGGGTGTCTGCACAGCTGTGCTGCAGGGCTCCCACTTCCACATACCCTGGACCAACTTTTGCAGCACATCTTTTGCCTTAATTTAACCTGAAGGGAGCCCATGCTTTGTGAGGGTAGCCCATCATGCGAGCCAGGGCGTGAAAAGTGAAGGTGTCTTTAAAAATAACACACTCCTCATCAAGCTGGCAGTGTCAAGGAGGAGAAAGAACCCTCAGCATCCAGGGAGTGCCAGGCTCTGTTTAGCAGTGAAGATAAAGGTGAAATGGCTCACTTTGACTTTCAGCTTTTAATAATTTCAGGAGTATTTAAAGTGTTCAGTTAAGTCCTGTCTTTGTACAGACATTATGTTTCTGTTCCCAGTATTGCCAATCCTATATTCAGCTTTTCCTGTGATTTTAGACATGCCATTTTCCTCACAGGTTTTCTTTTATTTACCTTCGTGATCCTGTAGACTGTGGTTTTATGTATTTTTTTTAAAATCACTCATCAGATAATGCTGATGAATGCTGGGCAATCTTAATCTGCTTGGCAAATACAAAATCTCTGGGATCAGAAACAGAGAAACCTGGATCCCACAAATATGACAACTGGAGGGAGGCACTGCCAAGGTGGGGACAGTTCTTACCCTTAAGAGACTGAAAAAAGAAGGGCACAATTGTCTCCAGCTGCTAATTCACCAAAGTGCAGCCCTGCCTGTTGAATATCCTGATATCACAGTGAGGTCTCAGATTATTTTGGGATGCTTTAGATAATGACTGGAACTCATGGCTGGACACCAAACCCCACCAAGAGGGTCTGATGTGCTTTCCAAGAATAAAATAACCTGTCCTAAGCAGATTATTCACTCTTCATTTAAGACCTCGTGATTGCCTTGATTTTTCCAGGGTAAACTGCAAAAAAACCCTGTGACCTCTACCCTGAGAAAAGGAGGGGCAGCATGGCAGTGTCCACAGCAAAAAGGCAGAAATGCAGCTCTCCTTATCTTATTGCATCAGATTAAGGTGCTTTGGGCTCTCCTCCATGCCCAAAATCTGGATATAAAGGAAAATCAGTGCTGGCAAAATGTGCTTGCTGCAGATGTGCAACATCTGCATGTTTCTAACAATAGTTCATCAGCAGTTCTGTTTTGTAAACCAAAACTCAGCATTTCAGGCTTTTTTTTCCCTAAAGGCTTATATTGGGCCAAACCCCCCAGAAACCCAAACCAATCCCAAACTCTAATCCATCATGACCAATTGGATCTAAAAATTTTAATGGGGGGGAAAAAAACAACTGAGCAACTAGATGCTCTTTGTAGAGAAATCTAATTTTTATCACAGCGCCTTACATAGGAGAGGGCTTTTATTGTGTAGTCCTTTAAATATATATGATTAGGGTAAATATCTAATAATACAACCTGAAAAATTAAAGTAAGGACAGAAAATGAATTGCTCTAGAAGAAGCCATAAGAACTTGATGGAAAGAAGCACTTTTTAGCATTTTGATCAATATTCTACTATACAAGGATTTTCATGCTTCCTAGGTAAAATAAAATAAAATAAAATAAAATAAAATAAAATAAAATAAAATAAAATAAAATTTAAAAAAATTTAAAACTGCTTTCATTTAATTGTGTATGTATTATCGATATCAGCTGTCATATATTTAAAATTAAACTTCTTAAACCAAGGTAGAGATTCTTTGCTTTCAAATAAAATAAGACAGAAAAGTCACTCTTTTTCTCCTTTAAAAACGTGGACTTTTTTTGCTGGTGGGTTTTTTTTTTTGGNCACTATATTTTTAATGCCTGTAATCCTCTAGGCTAAGATAATAAATATTGGTCTTATTTTCTTATTGCTCTTAATTGCTTTTCCCACTGAATGACTTTATGGCTGCAGTAATTGCACTAAAGAAACAGGTTAGGAAGAATTCCATGTACCATCAGCTGTCTCCAGTACAATTTAAAAGTGATAAATTGGAGGGTGATGCCTGTTGTTTGTAATCTCCATGGGCCATCAAAAATACCTCTCAGGCCATTAAGTTGAAAATTTTGGAGTGAAACCCACAACCAGGCTGAAAACTTACTTTATTTCCATGAGCAACTTCTTAAATAGTGTTGCTTCTTAAAAAGTACAAATCATGTGAATCTTTCCTTATTTACATACTTAATAATCCCTGTTATATAGCTATTACTGGAAATGGAGGAAAAAACCCGGCTAAATTACTGTAATATTTTTTCAGCATTTCAGTAAAAAATTCAGACGAAACAGGTGTATATGATCAGCTGCATGGCCATTTTCAGAGCAATATCTATTTATTGCAGACCAGCTTTTCATAACCACACTTTACTAAGCCGTGAATAAATCTCATTTCATTGGTATTTCAAAAACTAAATATTAAAGAAAAAAGAAAAAAAGAGAAGGAAATATTAGCCTTAGCTTCTGGGTTTTCAAAAGCACCAGAGGGAGTTTGTTACCCATTTCCTCTGGGTCCTTTAAGGCAGATGATGTGCTGTGGCTGTAGCAGCACCCTGGTAAATCCTGCCCACAGCACACACAAGGTAATGCTGTTTTTCTCCTGATCCTGCAAACCAGAACGAATTCCACAGATAACTCTCACAACCTGTCAGGGAGTACTCGCAAGGGAAGTGTTAGTAACAGGTATTTTAAGTCTGAAGTAAAAGGAAATTTAGAGTTTTGGGATGATAACACCAGTGATGATTAAATCCATAACCTTTTCTCCTACCACAGGGTATTTCACATCTGTGCGCGGGATATTCTCGCCGTAATCGTGATTAGAGGATTTCTGCAGAGATGACACAGTTGGCTGCATTGGTTACCAACAGTCAAGAAACCACTAATAAAACGTCTGTCTCTCTGCTGTGGAGCACTCAGAGCCCATCAGCCCTTGAGGATGCCAGGATATTTAAAAGTAGCCCATTAAATTACCAGTGATTAAGCAGGCTTAGACATCTGGTGGAGTTCAGAGAAGCCTTTGAGCTGCTTTAGTGCCCTCCAAGAGCTGATAAAATCTGGGGCACTGTCCTGTGCGAGGTCAATCAGGCAGGAATTCTTGTGGGAAAGCCAAGGGCAGAACAAAAATTAGCCATTAAAATGAAGCAGAGAGAATAAAAATATGAATATGGTCATGACACAACACACTGACTGTGTGTTCTGCTGCTTTTCTGTGGAGCTCCTCAGCTGAACACTACTGCCAGCAGTGGCTGTGCAGTGCACTGATCCCAGCACTTATTTATGGACAGAAACAGACAAGGAAATGAGACAAGAAATTTCATCTAGGTTCAGCTCTTTATGCAACAGCCAAAAAGGAAAAAAATGCGAAAAATTTCATCATCCTGTATGATAATAAAAAGTAGCTTTATTTCTGGAAGACGTAACCTGAAGTAGTTCTTGCTGAACTTACAATAATGATACTGAGAACTTTTGATCTAATTTGTTGGTTATGACTAGGGACAAAGATATAACACAGAAAAGAACAATTGCACAGTTTAAAAAAATTAAAATATTGACTATTTGCATTTCTGCTTGTCTTACTTTTAACTTGTAAGTAAAGAATAAATCATGTTGAGATTATAAGATTGTTCCTCTCTCTTCAGATATAGAGAAAAGTAAGACAGAAGTTCTGTTGCCTCTCTTTATTTTACTAAAATATATCTCAGGTTGATAAAGAAATGCATCAGTAAGATTTCCTGCATGCCAGTGCTCTATCCCAGTGGAGATTCCTTAGTTTTCTGTTCAAGAGCATTACTGGGAATCTCAGGTGCTGGAGCAGGTAAAACAGCAGCAAAATACGAGCCAAAATGCAGGGAAGAAAATTTGAAATATAAGCAGAGGAAGAAGGGTGTATTTAACCATGAATTTCAGAATGGGCACTTGATAGAAATGTGCGGAGTGGGAAAGTTAACGTGTCATAGCAACACTTCCAAAGGCAGCCAGGAGAAATATAGGTTGTCTTTTACTTGCATTTTTCTTGGGTTTTTGGCGCATTATGGGTTTTAAATGGAAATCAAAAGCTGGTGATGCAATGCCTGGGAAGACAAAACCCCTTCCCTACAAATGAAATATCACAGCTTCTGCTTGGCTTTCAGCAGAGAGGATAAGACCACAGCTTTTATGGCAGGACTGATAAATANGCAATTAATAATGTTGCAAATATTTTCTGCAGCACATAAAAATGTCTCAATAATGTATGAGTATCTGGGCTACAGATCGATGAGCAGAGTGAAGATAAGCTTGCACACCAGATACTGCAAAGTGACTAATAATTAATATAACTACTGAACTGTTGAAACACTAACAAAAACCTGCCTGTAAGCAAAGTTAAGTCTGCCTAGAAGATAAGTGGGGTTAAGGGTGGAAGTTTCTCCTTGTGTTTAAAAGCTCTGACTGCATAATTCTTATTTTCATAGGAAATGTAGCCAAGACAGCATCACTCAGCCATTTTTTCTAATGACTTTGCCCATCTGTCAGCAGGGATTATTATGCATAACCTGTTCCATACAGCTATGCTGCTGTAGCTATAAACTAAAAATGTCAAAATTGTGGTACTAGATTTTGAAAACAACAGGAAGATGTTTCTTTCTCTTTTTTAAAATTTTATTTGTTTGTTTGGGGTTTTAAAAAATTATTTTAAAATTATTTTTTTAAATTTTATTTTTTGTGTGTTCTACCCTCTGAACTGTTAGGGCAAGCTTTTTTTTTTTAGTGATACACCGTTAATAGCCAGCACAAAATTATAAAATAGGCACACTATAGTGTAGAGAACAGCTTTGACCTTCTTAGCCAGAGAAGAATTTTTCCAGGTTCACAGAAGAAATCAGATTTCTTTTCCCTTTTAGACTGAATGTCTTGTCACTTCAAGGCAATAATCTCATAATATACTGTCTTGAATGCAATTAAAAGCTCTATTAATCTTCATTCTGCAGGACACCAGAAAGATTATCCGTTATTAGTCAAGAGGACACCCTGGAGCCCCTGTTGCAGAGCTTGGTAAATAAACCTCTGCTCAAAACAAGCCTGGGCTCCTGGCTGGGCAGACCCAGCCCTGGGACTCAGCTCTACCTTTGATCTGGCACAGATTTATTTTATGGCTTTGCCATCGCCCCGCGAGGCGTTGGCGGCTCCGCGGCAAGTGCGGGACGCTCAGAGAGCGCCAGCCACGGCTGATTTTGGGGATTGATGCTCTCCTGAAAGCCTTCAGCAGGGAGGAGGGTGGGGTGAGCCACGAATTTCAGAGTGGCACACGATAGAATCCAACACTTCCAAAATCAGCCAGGAGAAATATAGGTTGTCTTGGCTTTAATTTTTCTTGGGTTTTGGCGCATTATGGGTTTTAAGTGGAAATCAAAAGCTGGTGATGCAATGCCTGGGAAGACAAAAACCCTTCCCTACAAATGAAATATCACAGCCTCTGCTTGGCTTTCAGCAGAGAGGATGAGACCACAGCTTTTATGGCAGGACTGATAAATACCTTTGTAAAAAGTGTTGGGATCATAAACATCAGCTAACACTCAAGCAGCTCATTTTGTCTTTAAAATGAAAATTAATGGTGGTAATACAGAAGTTCATTATTTGCCTGGTTGGTTGCTGTTTTTGTTTGTTTAGGCCTTGAGCTAGGTGGGAAAATATTTTCCTGTTCCCCAAACTTAAGAAAAGAAATAATCAAATCTCTACCTGCTGTCAGAAGTGAAAAAAATCCCTCAAAAATGCAACAAACAAACCAGCCAAGCAAAAATCAACCAAACTCACCAACTCCTCCCAAAACAAACAAACAAACATCCCCAGACATGAAAAAACCCATAAATATTCTGGGAGATAAAAAGTGAAGTATTTTGCTTTTGAAGGAGCTGATCTACATCTTGTCCATGAGGTCTGCTTGGCTCAGGTTCACTTTTGGTTCCAGATATTGAAGAGAAGGGCCATGGGAATGGACTTCCAAATTCCAGAGAAAAGTAACAATTTAGTAACTTTTATCATTTTTAGTNGTAGGGAATGATTATCTATAGGAGAGATTTTAAAATTATATATGAAGTTCTTTAATTTACAGAAGAACATGTTTGAAAGTTGAAATATGAATGCCAAAAGTAAAAATATGACTGTCAAAATATTTTAAACCTAGTAGCAAATTTGAAAATGCTGGATTTTTCACCTAGAATGCTTTCCATGTCTTTTCATGTAAATAAGAAGAGCACCTCAATTGTTACAAGATTTTTTTTTAAAATAAAAAGTGACAGCTATTCCATCCTTTGTACTGTTAAATAATTAATTAAAGGAGCTCTGATGTTTTACTACATAAGCAACAGGGCAAATCAGTGCAGACAAACTATTTCATAGACTCATCTGTAGTCTTCTAAGTTTGAAAAAGAAATGGACATAGAAGACTGGAGGTGGGCATGGAGTGTGGTGGTTGAAGTTTTGTTTATTTTGGAATTAAGTATTTCTGCCTATGCCTCAGTAGAGGCATCTTCCTTAGGGAAGTGACAGAATTTCTGTGAATGGCCCCAAAAACTCATATCAGCACTCAACAGTAATTTTAAAAAAATATTTTTTCTTCAGTTTTTTAAAATTAATGCACTCTGTTTGCACCCTAACCCAGATGGAAGCATGAAAATAATGCAGATATATAAATATACCCATCTCAGCCTTTCATTCAGCATAGAGCAGAGTCTTAAAAACTTTCTTATAAAGCTAAGAAAATTACCATCTGGCTGACTGAGGCTGAAAAAAAATATCAAAAGTGATGGTTCCCCTAAAAGGAACACTGGACTATCTCCTTCCTGGGTTATAGGGAAAAAAAAAAAAAAAAACAAACCAAAAAACCAAAAAAACCCACCAGGTTTTGTTTTTCACAACTCAAACATGACCTTGAGTAGGTTCCTGCAAATAAAACCTCTATAAACCCTCCTGGAACACACAGAATGGACCCAATGACTGTTAAAGGCCTAATCTTTGAGTTGATATTTGGAAGTCCTGTTGTGGATAGGCTAAAAGTATTAAATAATACCACTATTTCCAGTATAAATAACTGTACATAAGTTCCCAACATCATGCTTGCTGCTTTCTGCAATTGATTTAATAAAGATTTAGACAGAAACAAATTGTAGGTAATTTTCTCGCTCAGCTGATTAGTGAAAATGTTTATTTTTAAACATACATTCCAAAATTCACTAGGAGAACTTAGGCCACAACTAATTGCAACCAACAGTCAACAAGGCTGGATCCCAAAGAAAGTAATATCTGAAGCAAAATATTTGCAAATTCTATATTTGCATATACCCACACAACCCCTGCTGACATCTGGTCCAGCTAACAAAGAAGTGCACAGAGAGGGAGCTCTGCTCTGCCATGAAACAGCACAGGGATGGGAGCTGATAAATTATTAACAAAGTCAAAATATTAGAAGTTTTGCAGGTCAGCACACAGAGAAGTCTGTGAAATCACAGCACTCAGAAATCTGAAAAGAACATTTTTCAGCTCTGGGCGGTGTGTTTCCCTTGTAGATCCATGAGATCTTTCTTGCTTCTTTTTTTTTTATTTTTCCAGTGTTCCTTTCACAAAGATTAATTTTTTAAACAGCTCCTGCAGCCCTTTCTCTGTCAGGTGGGTATAAGTCTGGCTTACCAAAATCCAGTGTTTACCATCAGAGTATCTGCACTCTTTCGGAAAGCAAATTTCACAGTCAACCACAATTTTGAAACCCAGAATTTTTCAGTCAACTTTGAGCACATGGGAGGTGCTGTGACACATCCACAGTCTTACTACGGGGGTTAAAAAATTGCTTTAGGTGTATAAATCAGAGAAATAAACTCGCCTATCTTCCAATTTCATGTTGCAGCAAAAATTCTATACAAAACCATGTGTCAATGTAAATTAACTTCTACCACAAAGTAAGAAACTACATTGTCAGGCAGACAGAAATCAAGAAACTACATTGTCAGGCAGACAGGAATAAAATATTCTTGGCTTCTTTTTGGAGATGCGTTTTCCATCAAGAATTCAAATAAAAAGTTGTATTTTCTCCACTGCCTGTAAGTAGATGTTTCTCACTCATGCATTGCAGTTCCATGGGGTGGGCTATTCCCTAAGGATCTGCTCTGTAGGCAGCAGAAAATAGACCCCTATTACTATAACACAAATCAGCAGTAATTCCTGTCTTGCAGCAGGTTATTGTGCTTATGTCAGATGACTCAGTGAAAGAGCATCTCTTTCAAATTTCCTGTGGTATCCAATAGCAAAAATGTTTGCTTTTCTAATAAAAAACTGCATTAAAAAAAAAAAAAAAGCACAGGGATAAATAGAAAATGTATATATTTTGAGCAGCATCATCTGTAATATTTTTCCTCACTGTCTGATTCCCAGCAAGTCTTTGCACAAATACCTTGCCACCAGCCTTGCCTTTAACCACCTGCCTGGGGTGCACCCACGGGGAATATAACTGCTGTGTTTTCCCCAAATGTCACGTTAAACCAACCAGATTTCAAGGCTTTGTGGAACTGAATGAGGATATTCTGCTCAGAGCCAGCCCTGTGCTGCATTTCAGCTGGGGTTAAAGCTCCTTCGTTTTCGCCACGAAAACACACACAGAGAGGGCTGATTAACTTCCTGAGCAAGGACCAGTGTAGGTATTCCCACAAACTCCAGAAAGAAAAAACAACAAAAAGCAAACAAACAAAGAAACAAACAAACTAACTAACAAACAAGAAAAACCAACAAAAAGCAAAAACAAACAAAAAAAGACCCAAACCCAAAACAACAACAAAAAACCCCAAAACCACCAAACTTGCCTTTAGACACACAGATCCAGCATCAGAGATACAAGCTCAGTGAACCTGACCTTATATCACACTCTCACCCCAAGGTTCAGACCATCCCCCAAGACTTCTGAGCGAGATATTCCAGTCCCTTCAAACTGCAAAGCCACTCACGAGGCAGAGGAAGCTTTTCCTGAAGGTACTTTTGATTTTAAGGCAGGGGAGGTTTATGTATCAGGTATGTGGACAAATTCCTGCACTGAAAGGGTTGCCATGGTGGAACCTCCACCCCTGGGGAGGTCTAAAAGCCATTTGGATGTGTCTCTTGGGGACATGGGCCAGTGGTGACCTTGGCAGTGCTGGGGGAACAGTTGGACTCAACAATCTTACACCTCTTTTCCAACCTAAGTGATTCCTTGATTCTTTAAACATTTAAAGGCTACCCTGATTTAGAGGTAGCTTGTGCCTCTCCATGGAAAATGATCCATATTATGAAGAGCAAGAGGAAAAAAATATACTACAAAAAGCGTTGATTTTCTCAGTAGAAAGCAGGTAGCTTGGTCACAGCATTGTGTTTACTTGTGGATCAAGTAAATAATTCCTGAATTCACAGGACAAACATAGGTATGACAATATTCTAACAGTATTTCCAGAATTACAAATGCAACCAGGATTGTATGGATGCTGATATTATCTTATACATTCAGTAATTTATTTTAGAGGTTGAGATGATGACCATATGATGGCTGCAAATTTTGAATTTTAGTTTGAAAGAGGTATGTGGAGGGCAGGAAAAGGACTTTTTGCAAGGATCAGTAGTGCCAGGACACAGGGAATGGCTCCCAGTGCCAGAGGGCAGGGCTGGATGGGACATTGGGAATTGGGAATTGTTCCTGTGAGGGTGGGCAGGCCCTGGCACAGGTGCCCAGAGCAGCTGTGGCTGCCCCTGGATCCCTGGCAGTGCCCAAGGCCAGGCTGGACACTGGGGCTGGAGCAGCCTGGGACAGTGGCAGTGTCCCTGCCAGGGCAGGGGTGGCTCTGGATGGGATTTAGGGTCCCACCTAAACTAAACCATTCTATGGTTCCACAATTCTGTGTCCTGCTGGTGCACAGGAGCATAAATACCAGGGGCTGAATCAGACACCAGCATTCATGTTTTTAAAGTTATCTTTCCTGCATTCCTTACTTCCACTTTTTGATTTCACGTTCGACTGTCAAAGAGAACCTTAAAGAAAAAGCAGATGCATTTTGCTTGTCCAAGCAGCACATGTTTGAAATGGACAATGTTTTTTTTATTTTTAGAAATTAAACAAACAAACAAAAAAAAGAAACCCCACATAATCCCTTCTACTTTCCTGGGACCCCTCACAGAAAGCCCCACTGGCTGGGGTGGCAGTGAAATTATCTGCAAGCAGCAGCCTGGATGTATTTTTGTTGCCTGGAGCCAACTGGAGTCTTTACACCTGCAAGATCCTGAAAGAAAGCTTTTATTTCAAAACAGAATTAGCTGGCACCAGCTCTGGACTGCAGGTGGGAGCAGCACCCTGTGGAGACTCTTTAACTGGCTGCAGCTCACAGAGCAGGGTGAAACATCACGGGTTTTCATGGTACCAAAGAACACAATTCACCCCTGGTGCTACACAAATGGCTCGTGCAGGGTGGATGGAAAACCCAGGCAGAAATTCTTGTACAAAGTTTTGGAAGAAAAATGCAGATTTGAATGAGGGAAACTCTTTCAGTACACTTGGAGGGTCCTCCTTTGCGTTCTGGAAGTCCTTTGTGGTCAAAAAAATGTTATTTTATTATAGAAATACTCATGTTTATTTCTAATTGGTATAATCTATCTCTGTCTCTATTTCTATTTCCACTTTTACCTGTGTCTGTCTCTATCTCTATCCTCATCTCTATTTCTATCCTCATTTTTATTTTTATCTATCCCTATCTCTATCCCTATCTATCTCTATCTCTATCTCTATCTCTATCTCTATCTCTATCTCTATCTCTAATCTCTATCTCTATCTCTATCTCTATCTCTATCTCTATCATCTCTATCTCTATCTCATCTCTATCATTTATATCTGTATTATCTATTTCTATATCTTCTACAGATGTACACACACACACACAGAGGAATATATACTTACACATGTTCAAACATACATATTTCAAACACAGGTAATTTTTGCCTAATGGTTCTCCTGATCTGTCAAGTTGCTCTTGAGTTTACATGGGCATTCTCTCCAAAATACTTCTTAGTGTTATTTTCCTTTAAAATTCTAAATTTTTTGTACACTGAGACCAGCCCTCACCATAGCACTCTGTTCCCCCATGCCAGGAAGAAATATATGGGGATTTGTATGCTCTGTAGAGAGGTATAAATGTATTTTCAATAAATTAAACTGCAATTAGGTGGAAGTATAAGCACATTTCAAAAAGAAAACCATTGCTGAATGCAAGCAGAAAAAATTAATTTCTTGGAGTAGAGGAAATCAAAGACCAGGAGACACAATGCAGGTGATATAATGAAAAAAATGAAAATAAAATTGTGGGGGATGCTGTGGCTGTTGTATCTGAGGCATCTATAACAAAGAGCTCACACCCACAGCTTGACAACTTTTACTTTGGTGCCAAGAACATATTGGATGATATTAATTCCCTAATAATTTTCAAAAAAAACCCCATGTAAAATATTAAACCTTTTATTTACACAATTTTTATTTTGTCTGAGGTTGATGTTTCCTTCTGTAGACCTGCACTAACCCAGTGGCAACCAGAAACGTTTCCGTATTCCCCAAAAGTAGGGGAAATTAAGGATATGATCTTCCTGTTGATGACAGCAAACCTATCAACTGGCCTCATAAAGAATATCCATTTTCCCTGCAAACCTTGTTTTAGCTACAACCTCACTGATGCATGCAGGTGATATGTTATTTATTATACACATAAATGCTCCCTGAAATATTTTTTTTGAATATTGTAGGAATAGCCTCCTTTTGTCATAACTTCCTGAACCATTTTTACATGCCCTTACCCTTACTAACCTGTATGCTGGCTTTTCTGAAAATCAACAAAAATATTCTAGGTCAAAATAAGACAGATAAAAGTTTTACTGGGCTCTGAAAATGCCTTTAAGCTGTTCTTTGCCACAAGTTCTTTGCTACACTTAAGTCATGTGTGTCTTAAATTTGCCACTGCAACAGAAAGGAGGGTTCTGCATATGGAACACTGTGTTTTATTTGTTTATGGTTTCTCAGGCTGCATATCAGAGAAAGTCAGGCTTATTTCTGCACAGCAGATGAAATGTAATGATCCCGGAGAAATATGGGACTAACCTTTCTGAGGAGAAAGCACTGAATTAAAATAAATGAGATGGGACTTGCCACTATTTTTTATGTACCACTTAATGTAGAGCTCTGCAATATATATTTTTATCTGCACAAACTCCTTCAGGAGCCAAGCCTTTTCTAAACAGAATATCAAATCAATATGAAGCAATACAACACATGGGGTTTTTTTCCTTTCCTAAATGCTGATAATTTCATCTGCACTAAATGATACCCCTGTTGTTCCAAGGGTATCTCTGCATGCATGCATGTAAACAGTTCACAGCTATGTACTGTAGAAACTAGAAACTGCAATTTAACCCATGGCTAAATAGAAATGGCAGCACTAAAAAAAACTATAGGTAGATCATCGATGTTTCAGGTTGACTCTTTCCCACAAACTGATGCAAGGAACCATGAGACACCAATGCTCTTCTGCCTTTGATCTTGAATTACTGTGAATTCATGGGCTCCAGAGGGGAATGTGTTGTGTCTCACTCTCAGTTCCCACAAGCACACAGATTAGCCTTGCTTGTCTCTTGTTCCACTGCCTGGAACAACGCTGGGAGCTGTTGCAGCAGCTACACCACCAGTGACAGGTAAAAAATATAAAGGTTAAGCTTCCCACAGCTGCTTAGGAGTATTCTCATCAGACTGTTTCATAATTTGTGTCCAAAACTGTTTTGCTACTCAAAGGTAGCCATGCAGTCACCCAGCCCTCTTCATCCATCTTGTAATTGGCTTAGTTATCTTAAAAATTAAACTCTGTGATTTTTTTTACTCTGCTGAAGCATAAAACCAGCTCAGTACTTCCTAAAGGAAGGTATTTTAAAAGTTCTGTTCATTATTTTTTACTTTCTGCTTAAAATGTAACTCATAGCATGTTCACTACCATAAACCACTCCACAGAGAGATGATCACTTCAAGCACCCACCTGAATTTAAATACAGGTTAGAAATGTGGTGACACAGCCAGAGATTAAACACAAATAGCTGCATTTGGTCATTAAAATAACAAATACAAAGAGGGAGCAGTTATCATGCAACATTCTGCAATTGGTTTCCCTGATATTAAATTTACCTGTGTTGGAATAGTTAATGCTCAGGCTTCTCTATTCTCATAATTGGGTTCTCTTTTGATGTATAAATGCTAAATGCATGTGGATGCAGAATATTTAGTTTTAACAAATCCTGCACCTCCAAATGTGGCATCACTGAAGGTGGGTGAAATCATGGGGGCAGAAGGACAGGTGGTAAAGCTGTGTAAGCACAAACCTCTGTTTGTTTTAAGGGGATGAAACATCCACAAGAAAATTAAATCAGGATGTCCATAACACAACTCAGGCTGCTGCTGTTTCAAGACACCACAGTTATCTTTACATGAATTATTTTTCAAGGCAGGTAGGCTACATTGGACAGCTCTGTAGTGTGACTGACTGAACTTTTAAGTTAATATAAGTCTGGTACCAGTGATACTTTTAATTGGAAAAATGTTTAAAAGATTTTGCCCTTTTTTGTCTTGGAAGTGACACACTTAAATTATAAAATCAATATGCACCTCGGGATACCCTTATCAGCTCACTAAATCCCACAATTTTGGCATGGTAGACAGCAGTGTTAAGGTGTGGATTACAGCTATTGAGCAAAATCTCCCCATGAATTTGAAAAGAAATACAGACACTATTAGTGACAGCATTACCACCCCTGGGTAATTCTGATTTAGTTTTTATTCTGGCAGGGTGACCAGTGCATGACTGCAAGAGAACAGCCAATCTAACATGCTGCTTCAGATCAATGGGTTTGAACATCATGTGAGGCTTCAGATGGATCCTGCAAAAACAAGTCACCACTTCAGTCCTTGTGATGCAGCTAATCAAGAACAGCTCGTTAGGTCTTGCAGCATACTTCATGTTAATTGTGCATAAAAAGTCAACAAAAATAAAATGCAAATGCACTGATGGTCTCACTATGAAAGGTAAAATACTTTTACAAGTATTTCAGCATTTGTTGAAATATTTGAAGTTATTTGTCTATGTATATATGTAATTTATAATTTGTTTTCAAATTATTTGTTTTGCCCAGAGCAGCTGTGGCTGCCCCTGGATCCCTGGCAGTGGCCAAGGCCAGGCTGGACATTGGGGCTTGGAGCAGCCTGGGACAGTGGCAGTGTCCCTGCCATGGCACAGGGGGTGGGAATGGGATGGGCTTTAAGGTCCCTTCCAACCCAAACCAGTCTGGGATTCTGTGAAATCGTATCTTTTTGAACATATGTACTAATTTGGAAACTTGTACAATAATTGGCAAAATTAAATTAAAATAAAAATTAAAAAATTAAATATGACAAAAACATTGAGTTCTGAAGTAGGGTATCTAAACGTCTTCAAGCACCAACTTGCACCACCTATGCAATATTTTATGCATTTATTATTATTGCATTATTTATTTATTATTATTGCATATTAATGCAATATCCATTGACCTGCTGTACAAATTAAACCACCATGGAGGGAAAAATAAGACCCAGACCTAGGAAAGTGTATCTTGCAGATAACACTCCTCCTCCTGCAGCTGATAACAAGAACAGACAACAGAGAAACACCTGCTCGTGCTTTTTTGGGTGGACAAATTCTGATTTCCAGGCCAGTTTCCTGGTGCCTCTCCTGCTCCCTGTAATGTTCCCTCACAGCAGCTGCAGCAGTTTGTATTGCTGTGATGCAGTGCCAGGCATCCAGGGTTCCCTCACCACTTCTTAGCCTAAATCACTCATTTTTTGTTACTTGCTGAAGGCTCCAGCTGGCACAAAGCGCCTCACCTTGATCAGGGTGCAAAATCTTTCACCCTCTGCTACCAGCAAGAGGCTCCTGAGAGTTCTCAGAACAAAAGTTGAGGCTCTTGTTGCACTCACATTCTAAATCTCTGGTTTTTTCACCCTGCTAACATTTACAGTGGACAGAGCCAATTATGGTCTATGCCTGGGTTACTTACTCATCAGTGTGCCAAAACCATGTTTGGATGTTGCAGCAAATTAAGTTTTTTGTACATATTTTGCTATCAGCATCTTGTCTGTTCTCCAATTATGTATTTAAACCAGGCTTAAAACTATTGCCATTTGTATAAATCAAAGCAGCTCTGTCAGTACGTTTAAAATCTAATTGATTATTAGTAACTCTCTAAATTTCTTCTGTGAAAAACTATTTCCTGTCCATCTACACTGTGATTTTCAATTCCTTCATGAAGTGTAAGCTCCTCTGTGCAATTTTACTGCATTCCAGAGAGAATATTGTGGGGATCACTTGACACACTCACACATAATGGTAATTTAAGGGGCTAGAGATACTGATAATGAAACAATTATTAGGTAATAGCATAAAATGTGTCGTTCTCCTGGCTACCTGCTTAATTGCCATGTAGGTGATTAATTCCATGGTGAAGGCATGTCAGCCACAGAATGGGAAACACTCAAGCAGAGTGCTTGAGATGAGAAATGCAGGAATCAAAAGAGGAATACATGCACACAGAGGATTTACAAGATATAAGGAGGACACCAGGTACTTATCCCCCTCCTTGTCCACCTGCCAGTGCCTGAGGGAACTTTTCAGCTCAGTGATATGGATGAAACCAGCAGATCTGCTAAAAGCAAATCCCGAGTGCTTGGTGTTATCCATGCACACAATCAGGCTGCCCTCACTGCCAGCCCTCAGGATTTTCTCCATTTCCTAAGGGCTGTCTGGAAAAGGAATCTGTTAACGTCAGGGGATGCTGGCACGATGCCATTTGTAGCATTGAAATTGCTGTGGAGGGATATATTTCAGATTATTAGCCCAAGAATATTAAAAAAAAAAAACAAAACAACAAACCCTGTTGGACAGTAATATTAAAACTACTTCAACTAAAAATACTGCATGACAAATTTGGGTGGACCTTTTTTTGGGTTAAAGGTAGGCCCCTAACAGAAGGTAACCATGTCAGCTCAGCAGATTCAGTGTGTTTAATTTTTTTTCTCCCAGAGAGGAACCTCAGGTAAGTGATGATTTCTGTTTGCCTCCCTTTAAGTGAGACTCGAGAGGTGGAGTGCCAGTGACTTATATTTGCCTAAAGGGGTTTAGGAAAAATGCAGACACACCTGTGCACGGTAAAGAATCACATAAAAGTTATCTTTTTATAGGAAACCTCCCATGGTAACCCAGAACAACAGTTGCAGGACATGATTCTGCAAAAATAACCCTGGAAGTTCTATAAACCTAAAGAAGCAACCATCAATTAGCCTTTTTTACTTTATTCCTGAATAAATGGGAGTTATGCAAGCTAAGTGGGGAAAACTATTTTGGTTGCCAGGCTAATACCCAC
>VWZP01005809.1:41813-68753 GCA_013396995.1 Dicaeum eximium
CAGGGTTTGTGGTCCCAGCTCAGGGTTTGGGGTCCCAGCTCAGGGTTTGGAGTCCCAGCTCGGGATTTGGGGTCCCTGCTCGGGGTTTGGGGTCCCAGCTCGGGGTTTGGGGTCCCAGCTCAGGGGTTTGGGGTCCCAGTAATGGTTTTGGGGTGGACCCAGGCTTCCACTTGTGCCCTCATGGAAGTACCTACACAAATTCAGCTGATCAGTGAGGGTTGTAGTCTCAGCATCATCACGTAAGGCAGCTAGTGACTTGTTAGAACCCTGGATGCTGAGAATTTTAAACTTTCTGTGCTGAAAGGCACAGACCCACAGTGATTAGTTATTGAGTTAAAAGAAAAAATAATTTAAGTGCTAGCTCTTAATTAGATAGTTTAGCCTTAAAATACCTTGGAGAGAAAGTTAGTTAGCCCTTTTTAGCTTGTTAGTTGGATGCTGTAGAACTCATGCTTTGTAAGACTATAATATAGATAAGAATTAATAAACATTTGAGACTGAACTCCAAACACCTGTCTCCTGTGCGTTCACTCTGACCCTGACAAGGAAGAAAAGAAGATAAAAACACTATATTAAGTCATATAAACACCCCCTAAAAATCTTCCTTTTATTCTTTCATTCCATTAAACTGCATCAGCCAAAGGTTGATGTCTGCTACCTCTCTCTCTCTCTCAAAAAATAAGACAAATCTTAACTTCTCCTCCAACGTGCTATTGAGGCTTCTAAAAGTTGAGGATGCTCAGGATTTTGCAGCAAAGTACAAAAATGTACTCACAATGTTTTTATATCTTGTGTTGTAGCAGCAGTGTTTGAGGTAGCACAGCCACAGTATAGATAAGACAAACTGAAGAACATCTCAAAGTCAAGAAAAATAAATTCGGATAAAGAAACGAGTAGGGAGAGTCCATTCCAATATTTATAAATAACATATCAAGCTTCTGAATTTCTGATGCTGCCAAAGGGAGGTCATTAGACATCTGCAGTGAGGTCTTTAAGTGATATTCTGATAGTTTTCTTCTTAATAATTCTTAGCTGAAAATAGTGCTGGTGTGTTGTAACTTTCATTACCTCTTAACAAAGATAACCCATAAAGGTGGGTCTCTTTTTATTATGTCATTGGAAAAAACAGATCTGTGTCTTCTTTACAGAGGTGCTTTCTTTTCACTAGCTATATATAGAATTAATTTCTAATTGTGAAAATACTTTTCTGCTTAATTATACAACAAAGAAAGGATGGCTTGAAATAGGATTAATATATCTTGTAGTTAATTAAACATGAAGCTTCTAAGGAGATCACTCCAGCAACAAAAGCAATTAAGGCTTGGTTATGTATAGTACATAATTAAGCAGGAAGTTCTTGTAATCCCAAGGACTAACTTTCAAAGCTTGTATTGCTTCAAAATAACCTATTTTCTGGCTTATTTTGGAGAAAAACACCAAATGTAAGTATGAGCACTGTCAGCTCAGATGTCTTTTCAGTTCTGTCCTCATGTCATAAATGAATTATAACATTAAAAAACATAGCTCTGTTCTGAAAAAAAAAAGTTATTTATATCTTTGTGCCTGTTGAATGAGTAGATGTATAGAAACACAAACCAAAAAACACCAGTGAGGAAATTCTGATGAAAGTCTGTTGTGATACTTTATATTACAAGTCTCAAGATGCTCTTGAACAAGACCCAGATAATTGGGGAAGAGTTTAGCTGCAGTATTTCAGTGTCTGCAGTGATTTCCCTTTTAAAGTCTCTTCTCTGCTGAGATTTTTCTCCTCTGTCATGTTTTCTGACTGGGAAACTGCTCTTGCTTTACTTGAGGAGTGAGCAGGATGAATGTTATTAAGCAGAGTGCAAAGAGGGTCTTGCACAAGACATTGCTGTAGAGACACACCTGACTTAACATGGAAATCAAAACCAAAAAACAATGTCAAATATTCTGCTTGGATCAACACTTGACTCTGAGGAGGATGTTATTAGGGAAAAATACATGATGAAATGAATTAATAGGTTAAGATTCAGAAACCAACAGGGAAATGCTCATGTGTGCTTTATGTGATGCTTTAATATGCTGAGATATGACTATTTTATTTTCTGCTTACAGCTAGGTAAATGTCAGCCTGGTTTTAAGCAAATTTCCTCCTCTTCTGAAGAAAGATGCAAAATGTTTTGCTGCCTTCAAATTTAGATGAATTTGAGGTTCCTTTTCAACCACTACTTCTTTATGTTTGTGTCTCAATGACATTATTTACTTAGCTAAAAATATATACCATCTCTATTCCTCATTTGAGAAGACAGGAATCAATCTGTTTCTGTGTTCTTTATGCAGGAAACAGAATACAAAAACGAATAGATTTTGTGCAAAAATGTTCTGAAGTCAACTGGAATCTCACAATAAAGCTTCACTATGTTTTCAAAGTGGCATGAAAAGAATGCAAAATTGAGTCTTAGTCAGAGAAGAATAGATTTCCTTGACCCTTGTATATTTTACTCATGAGATGCTGACAGATACATGAAGGAAATATTAAGTATCTTGCTTATTCAAAAAGTAATACCTGGGAAAATATGTGCAGGGCTAATAAAATATCACATCCCAGTTAATAAAGCATAAAGTTATTGGAAAACAGAACTAGATACAGTTCCATTCCATTCTTTCACCTTCTTTGTGCTCTGGCTTTTGCCTCATCTGTGTTTACATCTGGTATTTTTTGCTACTTAAAGATAGTTGACCTTGACAAGGTTGTTTTGCTTCTCTCTATCATTTTCAGATGAAACAACTGTGACCAGCTCTGCTTGAGTCAAAAACCAATTCAGGGGTAGCTACGAAAACAACAAACACTTTTATTAGGAAAAAGTGGATGCTATTTTGAAGGTATTTTGAAGCACTGCCATGGAAGAAGAGGGCACACATAAGAAAGACATTTGGACACTTTCTTTCTGTATTCTTACCTAAACAATTGTGTAGCTATTTTGTTTTTTTTAAGGGAGGGCAAGGGAAATATGCCTCTGCTTCACTAATTGAGACAGAACATTATTCCAAGCCAGTGGAAATGATAGCTTGGTAAAACAGGCAGGAATTTAAAACAATGAAAAACTAACATCTTTCCATTAAAATTTCATGCTCTGCGTTTTCAGAAGGTGCTGCTGTTCAAGTAACACCAACATTCCCACTGCAAACACACAGCAACAAAAAACCAGCTTCAGACTCAGATCCCGGGTACATCAGAAATTCACAACAACCAGGCGGTTTCTGCTTACACTCCCAGATTTTCTGAGGCAAGATCAAAACCTGTTATTGTAATAGGAAATGGGTCATTACTCAATTTAACTTTCATCTGCAGGGGAGTGATACTCAGAGAAAAGCTGGGAGTCAGAGAGGGAGCTGACAGTTCTCTCTTGCACTGCTTCAGAGCTGTGCAGGATTCCACTGTTGAGGGAAACTTCCCAAGTAATTTTTGTGAGCACTGATGAATTTGTTATGTGTCAAAGACAGACTCTGGAGCACTGATTTAACCCCTTAGTTTTTATTGAAGGCTTAACAGAGAGAGTGGGGAATGTAATTCAGGGAGCAGAGCGGGGCTTTGTGAAACACAATATTTTTCTGCTATAAACTCTTATCCATAGGTAATTTACAGCTCAGACAGGGTCTTTGCTCCTGTTCATGGTTTAATGGTTTAGGGATTACAGCAGGGGTGCTGGATTGATGGCTGGTCTTGTTGATCTTAAAAGTCTCTTCCAACCTTGATGATTCTGTGAATTCTATGAAGGTGACATCACACAAATTTTTATCACAGAGTATAATCATGCTATGTCTGCCTGATGCCTCTTTTCTGGACAACTTGCAACACAGAGCTCCTATACTCTCTCTGTCCTTCTAATAATCCCTCTTTATTTTTCCAGAGTAAAATCAATGATTCTACAGATGCCTCAGACTTTGCTACCTAAATGATAGAATACAGCCTAAATAAAGCATTTAAAAGGCAAAATAAACCAAGATTTTATGCTGCCTTATTTAATTTCTAGGCTTAAATTCAATTACTACTATAAACATTTTCCATAAAACAAATTGCACAGGAAAGCTTTGCAAAGTCAAAAGCAATTTAGGAAGGGCAATGCTGAAATGCACAATTTAGTAGCATTATTAATGTGAATAATGCATTTAATTTGAAATGATTTAGGGGAAAAAAACTGAGTTAGAGTGCGACCCCTGGAATGGCCATCAAATACTGCTGGAAGACAACTCTGAGTAGGGAATCAAGGCACAGCTCCTAATACAATTTCTGTAAGATATGTGTTTTTTAGCACTGTTAAAAATTGATTGGCAACAAAAATAGATTAAATAAAAAAGAGGAAAAAAATAAAAAAGAAAGTAAAAAAGGTTTTTGCTTGTCTTGTCATCTTGAGCTGCACACTGTCCTAAAAGCAAATTGTGATCATCTAGTTGCAAAACTAAGTCTTATAGTTTATGGTCAATTGAAGAAATGAATAAAGTGACCTCTTTAACATTCTAGCCTAGGCAAGGCAAAGTCAGTAAATTCAACAGTGTGCAAATTACAAGTGGGCATCAGTCTTCATCTGCTTTTCTCTTTGACTAAATCACACAGACCTCTTTGTCCATTATTATCCTTATCCTACCACTGGCTCCTTCTTTGCAGGAAAATTTGTCTGCAGCAAGTGTCTGGCAAAGAGTGGGAAAGACCTGTGTTAATAATTTATTCCCAACCTGCTTTGAGAGGTGTCCTGTGAGCCACCAAAAACCAAAATGTGACACTGTGAGGCCACTCATCAGGGCAGGCACAAGAACAAGGAGGTGCCAAAACCTAGAGTCCCAATTAAATCCTTCAAGTAGAAGTGACTGTTGGGATCCAGGGCACAGAGAATGTCTCTCTGCCTGTTTTAGGAAGCTCTGACCCTCAGCAGAACACTGCTTTTAACCTTCCTCCCTGGGAAAAATTGCCAAAACTTTGGGATTTGTTGGAGCACACAGGTAGTGATATGTAGTAGTAGTAGTAGTGTATCACAGAGGGAAGGATTTAGGGTTTTAGGATTTTAATATGAGAGTGAATGGGAGACAAGATGGAGGATTTTGGGTGCTGTCCCTTCTTCCTTCTTGTCCCTTTTCAGCTCCATTTTCTGTAGTGCTTGTGGCAGAAAGTTATTGGTTAGAGTGAGCAGTAATGTGGAAGTTACATGAATAGATCAGTAGAAGTTATTGGTAGAAAAGTAGAAACAAAGTAGGTGTTAGAATGTAATTGAGTTACACAGCTTTAAAAGGCCTTGATTTGGAGACATTTTGGTCCATTTTGTCCATTTTGTGCTTTTCTTCTTGCATGCTGAGTCTGGTGTGCAGACGGTGCTGAACTTAAGAAAAGAATAAACAAAACCCTGAAGACCCAGAGAAAAGAGAGTCCTGCTCGTTCTTCACCCTTGGGAAAGAATTCAGCAGTGGAACCCCCTCCAAAGGGCCCAGGGGGTTGGGTTCCCACACTTGTCGGGATCAGAAAGAAAAAACACAAAACCTGGCAGTGACAGCTGCCAAAAAAGAGATGTTTTTGCATTGGAAAGATAAAATGGTCAAAAATAGAATTTTTTATCCCACTTGAAAGCACAAAAAAGGGCCGATCTACACACAATTTTAATTTTGCTATCTGATGTCTCAGAGCTTTAGACTTGTGAGAAATTCCAGTAAAAACCAGCACCAGCTTTGCATCTGGAGAACCAGACACTGCTTTTGTTGCTGCTCCTGTAGAGAACATTGGTTCCTTTCTGGCCTAGTGGTGACTGCTGTGGTTCATTAAAACTGCAGAGAAGTACAGGTGTATTCTGTTTATAATGTGATTTATTTCCATTCACAGCTCCTACAGAACACCCTGTCTCTCCAAGCCCACTCACGACACACACGGCTTAGCAATCCAACCCTTCCAGAAGCCATGCAATTTCCTCGTTATGTTAATTACCAGATTGGTCTTAAACGAACATTTCAACCAGTTCCAATTTTGCGTCTTTCAAGCTCTTATTTAATTAAGATGTTGTTTAGCATTTTCTGTTTGGTTTTATTTTTTTTGTTGTTTCTTACTCAGTGTGGGTGTTAAGACAATTAAACTGGAGGCCAGACATAAATCTCTTATTTGGCTACTTTAACCAGTACTGGTATTAATATATGTTTTCCTAATGACACAAATTGTCAAAAGAAAATTAAACAATCCACAGTTTTCTCCTTATGAGTTGTTGAACAGATCTCCAGATGAGTTATTTAATGTCTGTTGTATAATGATTTCTTATCTAGAAAGATTCTTCAGAATTCTTTTTCTTCTTCATTGCCAATGAACTGATTATTACATCAAAAAAGGGGGGAAAGAGTCAGGTGGAATAACAGACAAGACAAGAAGCAAACACCATGTGAGAGAATAAAAAATATTCCTTATTTTTCTGTGACAGATGAACACCAGCATTGAAATAAATTCAGCTAATCAATACTAGATGAAAAATAATGTTCTTTTCCCATAGTACAAAAAAAGGAAAGAGTCACCTCATGTAACTTTCTGGTTCAAAAATTTCTCTTATAATTTAAATTAATTGTCCATCTTTCTGTGTGGCTGGCAGAGTAAAGACACATTTCCACTTCTGGAAACTACTCTATAAAAATTAAGAGTAGAAGCTGGGTTTGGCTCAGCTTTTAAACAACAACTCTTTGGTTTGATCACTTGGAAGCTTAAACATTTAAATAAATGCTAGAAAATAAATAAAAGTAGATCTTATGATGTCATGATAGAGATGCAGTTTGTATATGTATAATGAAAAGAGGATAATTATTTGGAATGCAATTTTGCCTTTGTTTTCAAACAAGAGGCATTTTGATGAGAAAAATATGGTTATGCATTAAACTGAAAGAATAATTTGATTGCAGCTCTGAGACAATCTAATGGTGTTGATAAAGAATCTCAGCAATATTGTCTAATGCTGGAGATTGTTTTGGCAGGAAAACACCCAACCCAAATCTATTATACCACTGGCAATCATCAAATTTTCAAGCATGTAGGTATAACAGTTGCTCTGCCAATCTTCCAAAAATCTGTTTATCACCAACTGCTTTTTCTCCAATAGTGCTTAGCTGGTTCCACAATCAGCAGAAACATTGTAACTTGACATTGCCTTTGCCTTCAAAAAAACCCATATTTTTAAAGATAAAATACTGGCAACACCCTGGTTTGGTTGCAAAGTCAGGACTAGGACAGCACACAAAACAATTTATGAAGAGGGGATGGCTGGGTGGGAGGAGAAAGCTCCAGGTGTTTGGGGACACCAAATGAAGTGACACGCCAGAATTTAACTAACAGTACATAAAGAAAAGGGAGTTTAAGCTGCTGCACTGGTTTCACAATTTATAACAGCAGAAAATCAGTAGTAGAGGAGGCATTTTGAGGAAAATGTTAATTCATTTGAGTTGTAGCCTCAGCTAGGAAAATGAGA
Organism: Dicaeum eximium; assembly: GCA_013396995.1. Lineage (NCBI taxonomy): Eukaryota > Metazoa > Chordata > Aves > Passeriformes > Dicaeidae > Dicaeum > Dicaeum eximium. Next base: position 49,277 of record VWZP01005809.1, read on the forward strand.
TATGGAGTGGCAAAAATCTATTCACAAGAGGATTCTCCAAGCATCTGAAACATCAGTTACACTTCTTTTCAATAATCTTCACAGCCTCAGTGCCTCATTTTGGGCATAAGGCAGGGAGTTTCCCAGCACATCCTTTAATACCAAATAACTATAGAAATGGGAAGTGGGGTGACCAAATGGAAGAGCAATCCTGGATTGTGTCCAGAAGGAGCCTAAGCACTCCAAAAACTTGCAGCATCTTCTTCAAGGGAATGACCAGGGTATCTTTGAGGAAGCATGTGAGGAATTCAGCCCCAAGTTTATGACAGCTAGAAAAGTACAATTTTAGTAATCTCGTCTATTTAACTTTCCCTCCATGTCAAGAAAATACTTTTTTTTTTCATTGCTATTGGTGGTGTTTAGTGTAAATAAATGTTATTTGTGCAATCTGGAGCTTGCAGAGTCTAAGTCACAGCAGATTTTCAACAACTGCAGCATGATTAAGGTGAGTATTTTGTCCCCAGAAATGCACATTCTGTGCCTGGAGACACAAAATACTTCTCATTCCTAAATTATAGATGCAGCAATCCAATACACTTTAAACCAAAGAGCTTAGTTGTTAATGGCTGCATTTTCGAATACTTAGGAGATTCAGAGTTATCCTTTTTTTTTTGTTTGAGAGAAAACTGAGTAAAACAGAACCAACTCCTGACAGAGGAGAATTTATCTCCAGAGTTCATACAAAAGTGCAAGTAGCATTTGATGCATGATTCAAGCATCACCTCTCAGCAAACATTATCACAGCAGGTGCTCTGAGATGGATGTCAGCACAGCAGCTTTTAAACTGTTGGTAGCAACAGAGTTTAGGCAAGGATACCCCAACAATGACATTTAGTCAGATCAGATCTGTCCAAGTCATCCACATACTCCAACAATAATCCTAAAAGGCAAACAGCAGGTTTCTGCCCCACCCCTGCCCAGTTTTTCAGGCTTTCTCATGAAAATTAGAAAACATGAAGCAAGAAAGGCATGTGGAGATCATTCAAAAGGCATAGAAAGTTGACATGGTAAAGATGATATTGGTAAGCCAGCTACTTCAGCAAAACCCAGAAATCTGGGCTAAATGCTGAGCTTTAAGTCCATTTCAGGGTTCCATGGAATCACTCTGGGTCTAATTCTCTGTGGAATGGCCACAAAGGGAGGGAGTAGGGCAGGCAGACACATTTGCTTTCTCACGCTTTTCCTTACAAATGTGTTTTGACTAAACCCTGTGAAAGCAGCAGTGCCATGATAAAGCTTTCAGCCAATGTGTTATAAGGCTAAAATATAATACTCTGAGTTTTCAGGAAAAGAAAAACCACAAAAAAAAAAAAACAAAAACAAACAAACAAAAAAACTACTACCAGCAGGGAGAACAAAAATGAACAGATGAATTCAAAGGATAGACATGTCTCTGTTACAGAATCATTACCTACACTTGAGGCATATGAGACTGTCTCAAGTCATGGCCTGAATTCAGAATAACCAGACTGTAGCAGAAGCTAATGGCCACCTTAAGCCCTGAAAAAACAGTAGATCTAATGCCTTTTGGGGTTTAGTTTTGGTGGGTTTTTAATTTTTTTTCCCCCAAATGTGAAATGTTAGGGTTCTTTTTTGAGGAAATATCATTATGTATAATGATTTTCAGTGAAAGGTAGATTGTAAATATTCCTGTGAAATTGTTGAACTCAATACATAGCCATATGACAAACTAACTAAAAGATGAGTATTTCTTCACAACTTTGTTTTTGACTAGACAATAAAAATTATTCCTTGTAGCTCAAGGAATTGCAGAGTCTTGCAGAGACAGTGGAATTGGTAAGATTAAATCGGCAGGTTCAGGTAAATTCAAATATAGAAAGACAACAGCATGAAAGAATTGAAAATGTAAGGATTAACTATGCAGCCCCTTACCATCTGTAGTTAATTAAAAATTACACTGTCATCCACAGGAGCAAGAACACACAACAGGAAATTTCTGTGGAGCCTCTGCACACCCTTGGTTTGACTGATGGGGCTAAAACATGATGCAACCACCTCTCTTTCCTGTGGAGAAACATTTTCATCTGCTTCTCCACCATAAAACACAGCAATGAAATGTTCATCCTCTCCAAAAGTTACTAACTGCTCTTCCAACCTGCTGGTCTAAAAGAATTTCAGCAGATTCCAGGATTTCCAGCTATTCCAAAGTTAAATAGATAGGGTGATTTCTCCTTTATTTTTTGGAAAGTGTGTAAACTTGGGAGAAAAAAAACCACAGTAATCGTATTCCTAACTTGCTTAGCAACTGTAGGCAAAAAAAAGGCTAATATGTCATAATTTATATGTGAAGAGATTGCAGGGGGTTAGTAGCCATGTCTGGTGCTATTGAGGCTTCCCACTGAGAACTGCACTGCAAAGTGGCAGCTGACTGAAAACACTGCTATTTTCAACAGTTCAAAAAATGTAAATGTGTCAGTGGCTGGTCAAACAAGCTTCCACACTGGTGATTTATTGAAATCTCTCACATTAGTGAGTTGTATAAATCACTCCTGGGCTGAAAACAACCCCTGTGCACAGGTTTATAATGGATTCAGGTGCTGAATCAGTCTTGCTGGCTCCAGAGTCCTGTCAGAAAATAATCCTGGGCAGCCTCAATTAGACAAAGATAATTTCTACACGTGGGATTCATTAAGGTGCACAGAGATGAAAGTAAATATGCTTTTCCAGGGAGCCTTGGAAGGGCAGAAGGGAGGAAAATAAACTCATCTCTCTCAACAAATGAGGGAAATCCAGTGAAACAGATATGCAACTACCATTTTTGCTCATTAGCAAAGGAAAACTGGGGCTGGTGGAGGCATCCCTGACTATATTTTTCTGCAGCTGTGACAACAGAAACATCAAGATGTGTTGAGCTTGTGGCAGAGTTGGTCACAGTTGGGAACAGAAGGATTTGAATATAAAATTGAACCAGAGAATTGTCCCCATGCCTGAAACGCACCAAAAAAAAAACAAAAAAAAAACCAACCAAACAAAACAAAACAAACAAAAAAAAACCCCAACAAAACAAAACAAAACAAACAAAATAAAAACCTGGGAAAACCCACGTGAAAATTTACCTGCAACCACTGTGACTGGTCATTGTGGCCAGAGGTCCAGGCATTGACTTTGCCTTGCTTGTCCAGCCGGGCTTTCCTGGGCTCCCAGGCAAACATGTCCATGTTGAGGGTGCGGAAAACGCTGGAGGCAGTGATCTGGAAGTCCTGGATGTGTCCTGATTTCATCCCCAGGGGCTCAGAGCAACCTGGAACAGCAGGGCAAGATCAGTGGCACTACCTGCTTATCTCTGTCAGGGGTTTAGGTTTTCTCTTGTGGCAGAGAAAACCTGCATTACTTTAAGAAAAAGATGTAATCAAGACCATTGTTGAAGGAACTTGAAAACAAATATGAAAAATAATCAATTCAAGGCACTTTGTTTCAGCAGTTGAGTCAAAATCAAGATAGAGATTTCAACATATTTTATCCTGGCATAGATTTATGAAGCAAAACAAAATGAGAAGATGACTTTTGTCTGTGCTTATCTTATTTTTGTTTTCCTGTCCTGCAGGAAAATATTGTTTCCCCTGTTCTGTTTGATTTTCCTTATGCTTTTATGCCACCTCACATCCACCATGCGTTTGTTTATTGAACAAACATTATTTTTCCTTAAAACCACTGCCGCAGTAAAATATTAAAAAGCACTGAGCTCTTTTACACTTTTGAATTATTTGGCATCTAGGTAAAAATCCAGAAAGCCCAAAATCCCACTGAAGGAGGGGGAGGCCACAGAAAAACAATTGTGAAGGAGGGAAAATAGTAGGAGGATATCACTTAGGAGAAATTGATAGTTAATGGCTTATTTGTTTGTGGACATCCCACACCATTGAGTTATTTTGCTGCAGAAAAGACAGATATTGGGCTTCTCCCTTCTCTGTTCTGCATGAAAAAAGATAAAAATAAAAATTGATAAGTGGCTCTGTGCTCCTCTGCCTTGCTGTTGTGTAGTGGGAATGTGGAAGGTTCATTTGGATGCAGAAGAGGGAAGAAACAAGCTGAGGGACTACTGAAACAAAAGGACTGGAAACCAAAGAAGGCAGATGAGCTGCATGGTTTTGAGATTTAAGCAAAAAAAAAAAAAATCAGAAAGAGAAAGGCAAATGGCTGAGAGAGAGAAGACTGCTAAGAGGACAGGAAAGGTGGATGTATGGCTAGGGGATGGGGTGACACTTGGCAATTGAGGTAAAGTGAAAGATGGAAAAGAAACATAAAAAAGGAAGCTGTTTCCTCATTTCCTTCCTGTCTCAGCACTCAAAAACCTGCATACATGCAGTTCTAATACTAACAACATGATCTTTAATGCAGTATCACCTGTATTTAAAACTTGAATATTGACATGCTTCATGTTAAATTTTAAAAAAAACCCAAAACCAAAGAAACAAATGAAAAACCAAGAGAAAACAGAGTTAGCTTTTGAAAAAAAAAAAAACCCCAGTTGTTCATAACCGATTCTCAGTGCACAAATGGAAATGGCAGAGGCTTGTCTGTAGAATGGACTAACTCGAAAACACAACAAAACAATTTTCCTGGGAGTGGGAGGAAGCAATTGATAGTAGAAATAAGAAAGACTAATCTGCTGCTTTGGAGAGGAACTTTGCTTATTATTAAATTCTGGAGTATCACTCCAGGATCAGAAGGACTGTCAGCAAGAATGTTTCATCCAAGGAATTCTAAGGAGGCTCCTGACACAAAACCATGGGTTGTCAAAGCTGTGATTCAGTGCTGGCCCAATCCATCAAAACCAGTTCTATCTTTTCTGAGTATTATTATTGATTTATGAAGCAGCAGCTGTGCCTGCCTGTGTGCCTGTGCATGCGTGCATGAATTAATGGGATTTTACACTCGCCTGCCTCCTCCGTGGCCCCAAAGGGGTGGGAAGGCAGTTGTGAAAGGTGACAGGAGAAAGTGAGAAGAACAGTGAGAATCTGGGGAGGCAGACGTGGTGCACACAGGTGTCAGGATGCCTTGGTGCTGTGTCACAGAGAGCAGCAGCTCCCCTGCCACAGGAGGTCGTGGCTCTGTGGATGGCTGAGCCACCACCTCCAGCACAAAGAGCAGGATCACCAGACCAGCACAGGGCTTTGTGCCACCCCTCACAGGTGTGTGTTTATAACAGTGCTCATGTCTCCCTGAAACAGCTGCACCTTCAGATTTGCTTGTCAATGTCCCTGAGAATGGATTCCATTTCCATTTTCTTTTTTGAAGTCTGTTAAAAGTCAGAGATAGCTGGTGCAGGCTACACCCAGTGCAGCATCTTGGGTTAAAATATTTGAGATGCTTTGGATACCTCCATCTGAGATAAATTATACCTGATACCTCTGTATGTTTAAATCTAACCAGGTATAAGTTTACAGGTCTTATTTGGTCCAGCTTGATGAAACAGGAGTAAGGAAATAACGAGAAAGTGTGGGGATTAGCACCTGAAAATTGGAAGAATCAACACAAAGTTTTTTCTGTTGGCTCTTCAGAGGGCAGAATCTTTCAGTCTTCAGTCTGCATCCTATACCATGCCCCTCATCTACCTCTTATTTTGAAAAAGCTGAAACCCACAAAGGAAATATTCAATATCTAATGTAGCAAAGGCAAATCCACAATTGGATCTGCATGCAACAGTCTGCATGAATCTTGTCTTGGACAAATGTTGGCAAAAGCAACATATGTCAATTATTTGAGGGCAAAGGTGATTTTGTTTTGATTCATACTGTGATTTTTTTTGTTTTGTTTCTAAAAATTGAGAGACTTTAAAAATTTATTAGTATTTTTTAATCATTCGAGTGTTTTGAGTAGGGACCTTAAGATCATCTATCTGCAAATCTAATTCCAACTCCTTTGCCATGGGCAGGGACACTTTTCATTAAACCTTGATGCTTTAAAGCCCCATCCAGCCTGGCCTATAAATAACAAATATAGAATTCCTTTCCAGATTGCACAGTTCTGAGGACAAATGAGGAAAGGGAAACCTATATTTAACTGCAGGTGTGATAAAGTCCCCCCGAGTGTCATTTTTGTGTGAATGGTGCCTACAGGGACTGTCAGGATAAAGAAATGGTTACCAGGGAACAACATGCTCGAAGGAGATGAAAATTACACACTCAGGAGCTTTCTCTGAGTGAGTCCCACAGGGATGTCCAGGTTCTGGGGCCAACATCCTGTTGGGATCCAGGGCACAGAGAATGTCTCTCTGCCTGTTTTAAGAAATTCTGACCCTCAGCAGAACACTGCTTTGAACCTTCGTGCCTGGGAAAAATTGCCAAAACTTTGGGATGAGTTAGAGCACACAGGATTTTAATATATGGCAGTAGTAGTTTTTTACACAGTGTATCATAGAGTGTAGAAATTAGGGTTTTAGGATTTTAATATGAGAGGGAATAGGACAAGATGGTGGAATTTGGGTGTCGCCCCTTCTTCCTTCTTGTCCCTTTTCACCTCCATTTCTTGTAGTACTTGTTGTAGAAGACTATTGGTTAGTGTGAGCAGGANATCCCTCTGTAGGAACTGAGAAACCCCAGACACCAGGAGCTGGCTGAACTGGTGTAGAGGAACCAACAAATTCCACTGTGAGCAGCACACTGCAGGGGCTGCCTGCGGAAGGCAGGTGCCTGAGTGCAAGAGGGAGTTCCATGAGTAAGTGACACTATTGTGTGGGCACTGATCTGCTGTTCAAAACCACAGCTTGGTGTTGCTATTAATAACAGCTTAATGAATAAAGGCATCCTAATAAGCAGTAGCTGTGATCTGCTTCTCCCCTCACATCAGTACCCTGAGAAGGGAAGGGAGGGCAGGACACAGAGATGTGCAGAACACAAGGCAGGAACACAGGGCCATGAAAATTAATGCCTAATTTATTGATGGTTGGCTCCACTAGCATTGATCCTGGTTTTCAACAAGATCTGACTGTGGGTCCTGGTAAGTAAAGCTATTTATGAGACAAAGCTCATTGCATTGAACATTTTGCTGAAGTTTTCCCTAGATTTTATGATGACCTGATGCTGCAAGTCTCCCTCTGTTTATCACTCACTCTCTTCTCTCTCACCATGCTAGAGAAGGCAGACCCCTCAAAGTGCTTTTCCCAAGGCAGAGCACCTGGAATTAAGAGTGAGTTAGTCTGTGTCATTACACCTTTCCTTCAGTAAGGTTGAAATTGTTCTGCTGAGCCTCAGCTGTCCACAGTTTTAAGAAATGATGACCTTGACACTGTTAGGAGACCACTGAAATTAATTCACTTCACTAGCTTTCACAGTTCTTTGAGCAAAACAATTCCTAGTCATTCTGGCAAGGTCTTACTCTAAATTGTGGTTCCAGAAGTGGAAGACATTAAAAAAAAAAAGACCTAATAGAACAAAGCAGCTAGACAGGATTTTCTATTTACTCCTAAACCTATCTATATTGGAAAAGGGCTATGCCGAGATTAATGCATTAACTTTTCATTTCTGAATCTGGTTTTAACAGAGAATTGTTTAACTCCAGATGTTTTGATGTATCACTAGTGAACTATTGTTTGTAGAGTAAACAGGCAGCCACATAAAAATCACTCCTAAATGAATCAGTGGAGAGCTCCCGCCAGTAAAAGGTTTATCTCTTGGAAAAGGATAAAACATTTACATGCTTTTCTGAATTTGTAAGGGAACACAGTTCTTGCAGAAGGTGCCTAGAGGTCAGGCTTTACATTTCAGAGCTTTAATATGAATCTGAGGAAGGTTTATATTGGGTCCACTTCTTCATTTACTTTTTGCTACAAGATACTATTCCTGCTTCTGCTAAACCCAGAAAACAAATCCAAACTGAAATCTTGGTTGAAGCAGCCCAACCAAACTGTATCTTATGGGACTGGTCCTCAATGGCAGGCAGGCTCATCCCTCTGAGGATGTCACACAGCACAGGGGTGGTGTCCCCCCACATCTAGGAGGAATTATCCAAATCAGGTGTGACATTGCTGCTGCCATGGGTCCACAGCAGCACGCAGCCAGCTCTGGGGCTCAGGAACCATTTTCAGACTTTGGGTTAGGCTCCCTGCCTTGTAGTCTGCTCAGGGTGGTACATTAAAAGTCCACATAGCCATTGATACATGTTAAAACTGCTAAACGACCATCCCTGGAGGTGCCCAAAGACTGGATGAGGCACTGAGTGCTCTGGGCTGGCTGACAAGGTGGGCATTGCTCACAGGCTGGACCTGATGATCTCAGAGGTCTTCTCCAGCCTAATTGGTTCTGTAATTCCGGCGACCAACTGTGGAGATTAACCCACACAAAAAGAAAAAACAAACAAACAAAACAAAACAAAACAAAAAACCCCCAAAAAAAGTGTTACTGGGTTAACACCACACAGCCTTACTCCAGCTCCTGTCCCACTGCAAGTGGCCACCATCCCTCAGCTGAGCCAAGTGCTGCTGGTTTTACCACTCAGATAAAAAGGCCGAGAGCCTCTGGAGGAATGGATGGACGGGACGCGCGCGGTTGGGAGCGGCTGGGCGGGGTGGAGGGCGGGGGGCTCTGGAGATCCCACCTGTGAGCTCGCAGCCAAGCAGCTCCATCCTGAGGGTGCAGTGCCTCCTGCACACCTGGGGGTACAGCCGGACGTACTGGGCCTTGATGGGCGGCGTGAAGGAGTTGGCGTACGGGGTGTTGTTGTCCACGTTCCCGCGGAACACCTGAAGGGAAGCAAAAAAAAAAAAAAAAAAAAAAAAGTGTCAAGAGGATCCCTGAGTACTGTGTCACAAAAGCACCTGCAGTGTTCTGTCTGTGCAAGGTTTGTCTGTGCAAGGTTTTCTCCAAATTGCAGCTGTTTTAGCACTTCCAGTGCCTGACATAAGTTCTCTAAGCAGAATGTCCTGCCTGGGTGCCACATCGTGATGGGTTTGCCACCTATGCTGAGCCAAGGTCTCTGTCTTGTCACTCCAAGAAACTGAAGCTCTTAGTGCAATTAAATTGTTCCTCCTTTCCTTAGTTAATGTGTAAAATAGTCGCCAGTTCAATTTAGCCTGCAATTGTTTGCACTGATTGACGTTTATTTTTTTCCCCCTCTGGTTCAAGATCCAGCCCCCACTGAAGTGCACTGCAACCCTCCCACTGATCACAGAGGGGATGAGTTAAACCCATCAGCATTTTTCTATTCACCCCTCACTCTAGCCAAACATCCCTGTGCTGTGTTCCCCTCCCCATTATGCACCTCTTCACACAGCATTTTAATTTCCTAATAGAGAAACTACATCTAATGCTGCTCAGTGCCTGGTTCTGTGCAAACTTACACAGTAAAGGGTTTTATTTCCTGCTCTGTGTGCACATCTCCATCAAAAATAAGTGGTAACTATAAACTGTAAACACACACACCCCGCTGGATGATACTGTTTGTGCAGCACAGAGATTAGAATTGATGAATGGGCTCTGTGTTTCCAAGGGTTAACGCTAATCTGCCAATGCAATAAAACTAAATTGAAAACAGAGCAATGAGAAATTACTGGTAAACTAATTATTATGAAAATCAGTTAAGTGTAATAAACAGGATTATTCTAGCTTGGGGAAATAGTATTTATGCAACCATCAGTTAAAGTATAAGAAATTCTTAGCAGAGAGAAAATGCAAATTTGTTGATTTTTTTTTTCCCAGGGAAAAATAATAACAGTGAAACCTATATCATAGTGCCAGGCAATTAGGCTTAAATACCAGAGACATCTCATATTTCTGAAAGCAGCTAAACCATGAGATGCATCCAGATACAGATGACTTAATCTTACCATGTCTTCCTTTGTGCCTTTTACTTTGTACATTGTCCATGACTTCCCATCATTACTGTAGGCAATTTTATAAGATTTTACGTATTCTGGACTTCCAATCCTCTTGGCACCTTGGGTTATAACTCCCGTGACTCGCATCTTCTTCTGCAGGTTTATCTGAAATAACAGCACACTGTTATCTAAGGGACACAATCCTTGATTCCTTTAATTCCCTTTTTTTTTCTTCCTAAATGGGAGGGAGAAAAACATAGCTGTAGCATTTAAATGCCTGTTTTTATACTTGCATTAATTCTCTTGATCTTTCATGAATTTCATGTGCAAATGTATAAAGCAAATGAAAAAAAAAAAGTTGAACCAAAAGCTTGGACCATGCTTATTTCCTGTATGTGTGCACACACATATACATATATTATGGATATACAGAATATTACTGGGATATTGTTTAATTTTGCATGTAGGGTTACTCCTACATATTTCCTGCCTGAAAGGGAAATGAAAGCCTATATCTCCTGTTCTGTTAGAAGCCAATTTGCAATACCATAAAGAAGGTCCTAAGTTAGCATCAAGTAAAACCTCTACATGAAACTTAAACTACATGGAAGTTCTGACAGCAAAGGAATTTGACTTTTTCTTGACTCTCACTGGAAATTGATATACCTAGTGATCAAGGCTGAAATACAAATCCTAGAGCAGTCAAAAGTGAAACATCAATCAGCGGAAATGAACATTCCTCGTGTGCTTGTCTGAGCTGAACACGCCTCGGAGTACAGCATGAAGATTTGTTCAGAGTGAACAAATTCAGGATTACTCCAGCAGCCTTAATTCTGCCTCCTTTACTCACCTGTGGCATGGGAACTCTGACAACTCAGAGTGTGATGTTCAAACCCTGCAGTGTCAGACTCGTCCCTGGGATGGGGTCGGTCACAGCTCAGTCTGTGGCAGCTGCACTCCCACCCTCTCACCTGAAATCTGTGGCTTTTGCACCAAATGAAGCTCAGAAAAGAGCTGTGTGAGCGGGCAGGCACAGGTGGAGTGCAGAGAGATGAGTGGAAGTACTAGAGAGCAAACAGCTGGGACAGGGTAAATAATATATTACACTAGATTAGCACTTGTCTCCTCAAAATGAGTTTTATCTTTGCTCCCCAGTGGCTGGGGCTGACCCAGTGCAGTCCTCACTGTTTGGAGCAGCAGCCCCAGCACAGGTATGGGAGGACTCAGAGGCAGATCTGTCCAAATACCTTAATTGCTTTACTGTTTACATTGTGGCTCGAAGACTTTCTCCCCCTTGGTAATAAAATCTAACCTCTGCCAAGGATGTAAGGTGTTTCAGAAGTGTGCACAATAGGAAACCTCTGGTTTCTTTGTCCAAACTATAGAATTTTGTGGTTTCTTCTGGGATTTTTTTTTTCTTTGAGTGAGTCTAGCTATTTCTCTGCTACTTTTTTGGAATGGTTGGCTTTTGGTGTGGTTTTACCACAGCTCTCCCTACAAGAAATTACTAAGCACTTACACATCTTTGGATTAACAATGTGTGTTTTTGAGGTTTAGAAACATTGAGAGAGAAGAAACCTCCTATAAAAACACCAGATTTCTTACAGGATCTTTTCCACATATACCAGGAAAACTCAGGAATATTTGCAACTCCAGCGGGGAGAATGGACTCACAACAGGAATTCAGACAGATATAAATTAGAAGAGATTCATGACTTTCAGCCTTGGAAAACTTCTTTTCCCCAATTCCTGGTCCCCCAGAGAGGAAAACAAAATAAAATAAATATGTTATATTTGTAAAAGGACAGCTTCAGAGACTACTATTAGTCCCATAACTACATTAAAAATGTAGCTAACATGGAACAGGATGCAGTTAAAGATTTATGTAAGTCTCTTATGAGTAGTTCATTCTCTATGTGGAATTTCAGAATATTAATTAGCAGGCAAGTAAACCAATTTTCCATGTATTTACAAAATTGCTAATAATGAAATTAATACCATCTGCAAAAACAAATTAGAAAGCACAGGGAAAGAAAAACCAGACATTGATTATTTGCTGACTGGTAGCATCTTCACATTTCACTGCAAGGGAAAAAGAACATATAATGCAACATGAAGTAAATTTTGTTTGACTCAGTGATGCTGATAACTAATATTTTTTTCAGCTTGATTACCAATTTTTGTTTTTCCAGGTAATAATCTTTGTGAGGGTTTTTTTGGATGAGGATTTATGGGGATTTTATTTCCTTATTTACTCTCAAAGAATAATTTCTAATGAAACCATGACTTTAACCACCGGATATCCTATTCCCATTTGCAGAATCTTTCCTTTTTGAAGATTTCTTGATCACTATCCATCTTTGAGTCACAAACTGAGCTTTATTTTTAAGCAGTATTGAACTTGATACAACACAAGAAATAAAACCAGGCTGCCTTGTTTTCCAAGGTCTACATATCCTGTCAAGGTTTGCAGAAAAATCCCAATGAAAAGGGGAAAAAAAAAAAAAAAAAAGCTTTCAAATGCCCATGGCTTACTTATATAGAAATCTCTTCTGGGCTAATGCCACTCTTTTCTGTGAATATGGATACACCAGGAATTAATTTTCTCTTTGTATCTTTGGGTTCTTGTATATGTTTTAAAATTTTCAAGTTCAACCTCAGCAAAAATTGAAAATACAACAACTTTAGCAATGGCTGTAACGAAGCAGGTGCCAAAATCTTTCTTATTTAATATACTTCAGTAGGAAGCTGTGAAGAAATGTGAACTACATCCTTCAGTGCTAAAAGCTTTTTCAGATGTATTTGTGTGTGGCAATTGTGAGGGAAAAACAGCTCAGGAAGCTCTGCTTTGTGATTCAGATCCAGGACAGAAAATTATACGTTTTAATTACATGGGTGATGATGTTTTAAAACAAAGAAGTGAAAGTCACCAGGATAGGAACAAAAGAATAACATATCTGTTTAAGAAAGGTAATGGATTCACTTATTAAGGATCCATTATCATTATCAAAAGCAAGGATGAAGGAAGATCAATAGTGTTTTGAGGGATTTACCTCAGTAATTTAAGTAATAAAGCATGGTAAAGGCCTTGTAAGAAGAAAATGCAGCCATAGACATTTGAGGAATCTGCTTACAAAGAGAAAGAGAGAAAATAGAAAGAAAAAGAAAGAGGGAATGATGGAAAGAGGGAATGAGGGAAAGAGGGAATGAGGGAAAGAGAAAGAAAGAAAGAAAGAAAGAAAGAAAGAAAGAAAGAAAGAAAGAAAGAAAGAAAGAAAGAAAGAAAGAAAGAAAGAAAGAAAGAAAGAAAGAAAGAAAGAAAGAAAGAAAGAAAACAGATTGGTTTTATCATTTTAATATTTACCATTTAAATTTATTTTAAGAGCAGTGGATTTAAACTTGACACTCAACCTCTGCTCAAGGGCCTGCATTCAGCACCTGCTCAGAGGAGTGTCCTGCATCCAGTGACTTCCATGGATTTGACTCACTCATGGATATGCCAGGGATTTGGCTGCAATCCGAGAACACCCAGTGCCCTAAAACCTTACGGCATGCAGAGCTTTATGAAACTCAGATAAGGCTCTGTTTGACACTTGCAGGCTATGGAATCTGCTCTGATGCCTTTGCACGTCAGTGAGGAGGATTTCTGGGACTGGAATGAGTGATGAACACGGAGCTGCTCAGGTAAAACTGTGTGTAAAATGAAGCCAGTAGTTGGATACCAACGTATTTAAATCTGTCTCTGCATGAACTGGATTATGCCACACCCAGGGTGTATGGTGCAAAGTCATTGTGCTGGTGTTGAGGAAAGTAAAGGACAGCACAGGCAGGAAGTCAGCTCAGTTTATGTGAGTTCAGGGAGTGTGACAAGGAACACCACCTCAGGTCCTCTGCTGGGTACCCAGCTGCACATTGAATTCATCCCTGTAGCCAAAACAAATCAAATAAAATCACTTGAGGCAGATGCCCTCTAGAGCAGTGTATGCCCGAGAGCTGGGGAATAAAATCAACTCCTTCAGTTTAAGAAGCCCCTGAAATTCCTTCTAATCTTATTTGTTTCAACCACCAAAGTCCTCCCAACTCCATGATTGCACAGAGCACTTTGATGATCACAGCAGGTTACAGGGTCGTGGCCTTTCTCCACAGGAGGAGAAAAAGTAACCAGGGTGCCCTCAGCACTGGTCCTGTAGGAGTGGTTATCTATTAAACAATTTTCACTAATGCTTTTGACTCCAGTGACTCACTCAAATCTGTTTGGGGATGCTAAATTGTTTTCTACACCGATGAAGACATACTCAATCTAGATTTTACTGGGAGGTGAAAAAAATCCATATTGGAAAGGAAATAAACGAGGAAGACTTTTTCTCTAAGAGAAAGTGGTAATACGAACAAGGTAATTTTATGAGTTCCTGTTGATTGTACAGTGCACCATTTTCAGAGGCAATTCAGAACTAGTCCTGCAAATCTGCATGGTGTGTGTGCAGCTCCACTGGTAGCTGTGAGTTAATGTTGGAGCTTGTTTTTCATAAACAAGTCCAAAGGGCTCCACAAAACAAAGGCCATCAGTAACTTCTCAGTGTGGTTTACAAACCTTAGAACCATAGGAAAAAAGGAAGATTAAATTCAGAGTCGTAATGTGTGAATGTAACAGAACGGCAAGGACTGGGACAGCTCCAGTGGAAGGTGTTCATCTTCCCCTTCAATTTATTATCAAATGCTAACACACTCAGTTTGCAGAAGCTATAAACTGGGCAGAAAAGATAGAAAAAACCACCCAGCTGCATCCGTCTTATCTACATTATTCCAGGCAGGAGAGGAGAAGAGTGATGAGAAGACAGAGTGACTTTAGGAAGACCCCTACATGATGCTCCTGGACAGAATCCATAACCATATTCCCCTCATTTGTTATCTCCCTGTTAGCAATAACACCACTAACATTTCCTGCAGAACAGCCTTGTCTGAAGTGTTCCTCCAGAGCAAGATATCCAGAAATGCTCAAATTAAAGCCTACATGAAACCTTGGATCTTTGAGACCTTAAATGTAGTTTTAGATTCATAAACAGCAGTGCATTTTATGGAGAACAAAGGTGTTTACCTGTTTCAGTTATGAGATGGAATAGCATTGTCATAAATAATTCTTCATCTTTTCTAGCACAGAGTAAATATATCTTTACTGTTACTCACCATTACTCACATAAAAATGGGGTTGAATAAGAGATCAAGGTTATACTGGCATTAAAAGATTTATTACAGCAACCCTTCCCTGCTGATCTCATCAGGTTTTGAAAGATTGAAATTTAATTTTTTTTGTCTCCTCTCCTTTTTTTTTTTTCCCAAAGTCATAGTTCCAACAAAATTAGATAGAAAGCACCCATAGAAACATTTTCTGATGAAAAATAGGGATACTTGCCAATGGAAATGTTTTTTAATAAACCAGCGAAATGAACAACCTGACACAATTCCCTCAATAATGGGAAAGTCAGTGAGTCTGAAAGCTCCTTCCCGTGCTTCCTTTTCAGTCCCCAAGATTGTTTCCTGCAATCTGAACAGGACAAACTGCTGCTTCACCCTGGTGCCACCCCAGCTGCAGAGCTGGGCTGGTGACGAGGAGCAGGAAGGGCACAGCAGGTCAGTCCCTATTAACTTCCCTGCTGCAAAGCCTCGCTGGCACCTGCACACAAGGTGCTCATCTGTCTTGCCTGTCTGTGGCTTTTTGATACTCTCCTAATCAGCACTGTCAGCAGAGCTCCCCTGGATTTAGTTCAGGGCATTAATGCAGTCAGCACAGTGGCAGTGATGTGTGTTTTAAGCAGCAGACAGAGAGGATATGCAGTGATTTAGTTGCTGACATGCTGGAAGGGGGTCTGCCCCATGGAGGAAAACATGTTTTATTGTAAAATATTCACGTGCTGGTGTAAATTGTTGTCTTGTAAGAGGCTAGGAGAACAAAGGTTTGTTACAGGTTGCTTTGAAAAGAATAATTCCCAGCGTGGTTGTGGGATTGCACCTTGAGGACTGACCAGTTAAACACTCAGGTTGTTCCTGATCCCAGCCCGTTCTGTTCCACTTATGTGGATGCAGGTCCAGCACAGCACCCTCATAACTTTGCTATTCAACCCTCTGCAAACTCACCCTCCTGCTGTTTCCAGTCTATCACACCTCAGGGCAAGAACAAACACCTCTCAGGACTTCCCTGTTCTCACCTGCATCTCAGCCTCAGCCAAACCTCTAAAAACAGCTCATCACCTTTGCCATCCTCAAGGAGACTTATTCATGTACCTGCTCTAAATCAGGCATGCAGAATCAGAGATGCAAATTGGACCACTAATTTAATTTGCCTCTCTGTGAAGAGATCAGGATATAGGTTAGACCCTTCTTGTATGGAAAACATAAATACAAGGATTGTTTGGCCCATGTAATGCTAATGTGGAGGAACATGTGTTATGAGAATTATCAAAAAGCACCTACTGCATTTGGCTTTTGTTGAGAACTTTCAATTTATGCCTCAGAGAGTTTACATAATTAGACAGACTAAAAACTTGCTTAGTCTGTTCCTTCTTATTATTAAGTCATTATTTTAGTCCCAATGGTAGTTGTTATGAATGCCATTAATAGGGTTATATGAATTATTCAAACACTGGCATGTTTAGACTGTCATCTCAAGAAGGGGCCAATAATCAATCTCACATTGTTCAGAGTTTGTAGCCCTGCAAAATATCATCTTATTTGCAAAGTATTGATCAAATGAGTATTAACTATCTGAATCTGAAACTATCTGTTTCTTAGGTAACAAACACCAAGGTCATTTATTGTAATTATTAATTTCTTCACAAGCTTTGAACTTCTGAAAACTCTTCCTGCCTTTGGAATGTTAATGGCTCTCAGAAAGAACTTCCCCACAATGTCTAGAAGACATCCTGAAAAATCAGCCTAAGAATATGTAAATAAAAATGCCAGTGAAAATGTCTGCATGTATTTCCCCTTGTAAAATAGCTTTTATCAACAGCTTGTAGGTGTAGAAGATGTGATGTCAGACTCAGGTCAAGACCACATACTTTTCTTTTCATCCGACATGAAAACCATCTTCCTTAGGTAAAAGAAGGGAATTCAAAAAGGTGCAATATTAAAATCACGGTGAAAATACACTCAGGGAAATTTCTGGTTGTAAAATAACTTCAGATATTGAGAGGAACCTTCTCTCACACACTTCCCATCTGTTTTTATGGCACTTCAGCAGATGCACTCTGGTAAAAATGCTGAAGAAAATTATGATCTTCTCTTGAGCCCCAAAAGGACAACTGGGAAAAATTCCCCCTCTGGCTTCACTGGGCTTTGTCCAGGTCCTATGCATGTTCCCAGACCAAGAAGTCATGGAATTATAGAATCTCAAGGTCTGAAAAGACATCCAATGTATTGATTAAAGGAGTGTTAACTACTTGAAATCTGAGAACTCACAGGAGATCAAACTCCCCTGGCTCTGTGAGATCCCAATGCACATTCCCAGCTTGTTTTAACAGAGTGGGAAACTAAAGCTTACTTATTTCCTTCCCCAGAATAAAGTTATCTAGTGTTGATAGTGCTATCAAATGGTGCACAACCTGTATTAAAATACGTATCTTTATCCCCTTTCTTCATGGTCAAGGTAATCCTAATCAATTTTTGAGGATAACCTGTTAGTTGCTGAGGCACTGATTCTGTGGGGAGAGAGATCAAGGTTTGGGATGGATACAAGGGGAGTGAAGAGCTAGTGAAGCACACATGGCTTTGTGATGGATGAAAAGACTGCACCACTCAAATGATTTCTTAGCCTACAGATGCTGTTACAGAACAGAGAAGGTTGGCTCCAATTATTAATATCTCCTGAACCCTAAGAAATTTGCTATTTATTGAATCCCAACAACCACACTCATGAAATATTTTTTATTATATTTTGAAATTAGGACTCAAAAGTTCATATAGAAATGTTAAAAGTTACCCTTTGGTGATATTTTCCATATTTGTATGTATGTTTTTCCTCAAAATATTTTTCCTTCTACAAAAATTTGCAGGCAAAACATTAGGTTAAAAAAAATTAAACTTTGCTTGGTTTTGTGATAGACAATCTTTGAAAAGTCTCACTGAGACAGTCAATGAACAATGTCTTTTTATCTTAACCACTCATGGAAGAAGAAGGTTCTAAGAGTGCACGAGTAAAATATCTTCCTATTTTTCAGTTCACAGAATTTGAGTGTGGCTTAAATTGAAAGTCTTTGAGTTGACAAACACATGCCACCTGTTCCAGGGGAGGTCAAGGAGGGTGAGTTGACTTCAGCCCTTGTTTGTGCCCTTGCTGGTGACTTTCTGTGCTTGCAACAGCCTGGACTGCTCTGGGGCCATGGAAACTGAGGTGGGATGAACTTGGATTGAGAAAGGGGTGAGCAGCAGCTCCAGAGGGTTGTCATCAGTGTCATGGGGTCTAGCTGGAGATGTGCTACTGGTGGTGTCCCCCAGGGTTCAATACTGGGGCAAAGAATTGTTTAACTTATTCCTCAAGGGTTGGATGAGGGGTCGGTGCAGTTCACTGGTCTGTCAGTGCCATTTTATAAGTTTATTACATGGAAACTTGCTGAATTCCCTTCCATGGGAAAAGCTCACTTCTAAGCAGACTTCTGTAAAAACAAACCTGTGTCTGTGTGTGGATTTAAGGACAGATGCATTCCTTTGCTTTGTCTCCTGATATGGGAGATGTGGTTTTCTTTTCCTAGCTATGATGTAGAGGGTTGTTATCTCTNAGTCACAGTTCATCAAAAACAACACTGGTCAGTGAGGGGTCCTCAGCAGATCATTGACCACACATGGCTGGGCTCAGAGGCCAAAGCCCCCAAGGGTCTGTGAACCCCTTCAGAGGGACCCTGACAGGTTGCAGAGATAGGCAGGGAAGAAACGTCTGTAGCTTAATAAGGGAAATGCAGGTCCTGCACCTGGCAGGAACAGCTCCAGGCACTAGCACGGGCTGGAGGGGACCTCTGGAGAGGCTCTGTGAGGAAGGACATGGGGGTTCTGGTGGGCAATGACTGTCCCTGACCCGTAGAGTGTCCTGGGGGCAAGGACGTCCCATGGGATTGATGCCTCAGGTTTTAGCTTTTATATTTTTCAGATTCTGTACTGCTTTAGTGTGTAGGTCTGAGCTTCATATTAGGGGATGGTGAGCTCTGTGCACAGAGCAGGGAGACAAAACAATTCCTTCTCTAGGTGGGGACCAAGGACAAATGATCCAAATCTCAGGCCCAAGAGCACAAACAACATGGAATGGGCACATCTGGAGTGCAGCGTCCTTCTCAGGACAGGAGCACAGGGAGCTCCTGGAGCAGGCCCAGGGGAGGGGGACAATTCAGGGCCTGGAGCAGCTCCGTGCCCGGGAAAGGCTGAGGGAGCTGGGGCTGCTCGGCCTGGAGAGGAGCCCCAGGGAGAGGGGCCTCAGCCCTGGCTGTCCCTTGGTGTCCCTGTGTGTCCCTGTGTGTCCCTGTGTGTCCCTGTCTGTCTCTGTGTGTCCCTGTCTGTCTCTGTCTCTCTGTCTGTCCCTGTGTGTCCCTGTGTGTCCCTGCCTGTCCCCGTGTGTCCCTGTCTGTCCCTGTGTGTCCCTGTGTGTCCCTGGCTGTCCCTGCCTGTCCCTGTGTGTCCCTG
>VWZP01005809.1:69089-84074 GCA_013396995.1 Dicaeum eximium
TGTGTCCCTGTGTGTCCCTGTGTGCAGGGAGGGCAGAGCAGGCCCAGGCCCTGCTCCAGGCCCAGCAATGGCCCCAGAGCCACGGGCAGGGACAGATCCCAGCAATTCCCCTGCACAGGAGGCACAACTTCTGCCCAGCCCTGAACAGAGCCCAGAGAGGCTGTGGAGTCTCTCCTGGGATATTCCAGAACCACCTGGACACAATTCCCTGTGGGCTGGTATGGCCCTGCTGGAGCAGGGAGCTGGGAGCAGGTGGCCCACTGTCACCTGAGCCACCCTGGGGTTGTTTACATATATATGCCTGCGTCCCACAAAAAAAAACCAAAAAAAACCAAAAAAACAACATAATATCCTGACATGTAATCTTACTTTTTTTTGAACTTTGTTTTCTGAACCTTAGCTTTACTGAGATAACTTGAAACAACACTTTTCTAGAAGTCAAGTCTAGCAGGACAGTAACTGTGAGTGAGATCATTTGCTTTGCCAGTTTTTAAGCGAGTGGTTAGAAGGTAAAAACGACTCATTTGACTATCACACATCAGCATGGCATCATCTCACAGATTTCAGCATTGTCCTCCCCACAAGATGACTATGATACCCACACATCATTCCATTATGGACCACCACACAGCTGCTGGGGCACCTTTTACTTGCTTCAAGCAACCACATGGACACGTTTGCTCCTTTTGGTGACACCACTTTCTAAGTTTTGATTGCTTTTAATATCAGAGTGGAAAATGGGAAAAAAGAAATTTAGTTGGAATGGATAGTGTTGCAGATGCAGGGATGAAAGTGTTTAAAGGTCCTGTTGCTTCAGTCCTTCAGCCACATTAGGTGGAGTAATTAAGAAAAGCTGGCATGGGGGCTGACAGAGCGTGTTATGGATGATGTTCATAACAGCATAAAGCTTCAGTTGCCGTGGGGATGCTGACTCTGAACTGACTGCTTTTGTGCACCCAGAACCTCATCCCAGAGTTGTTTGAATGTGTCTGTGCATGGGATGAAGGCAGGGGGTGTGATACGAAAAAGATACCAAGATATGCGGCACCAGGGAGTCTGTGAATGAATACACTAAGAAATAAGCTCCCAGTCCCTTTGTTTTCTGCTCTGGGTACATAAATTACATTTTTGGCCTGCAAGCTAAATGTATAGATGCTGAGGGAGGTCTGCAGACAGCAGACACTGGTATTGAGTTCACTGAAGTCAGTGAATTTATGGCAGGCTTTGGCTAGCAGCAACCTCTTCTAATTCCTGCAGATCAAAGGTCCTG
This sequence comes from Dicaeum eximium, assembly GCA_013396995.1. Lineage (NCBI taxonomy): Eukaryota > Metazoa > Chordata > Aves > Passeriformes > Dicaeidae > Dicaeum > Dicaeum eximium. The sequence goes on from VWZP01005809.1 coordinate 70,360, forward strand.
AGTGGTATTGTTTTAATTCAACTGCACTTTCCTTATTGGTTTCTGTTCCCCACAGCCAAGGGCTTTCAGGTACTTACTGCCTCTCATCAGTATCCTCCAAGGAAATCCTTCTATGATATTTAGCCAAATTTTGAAATACTGACCAAAAAAAAGCGGCACACCTTTAACGACTTTTTAGCATTTAACTTAGCAGGTTAAATCTTCTTATGTGGTGCACATCACCTTGCAGGATGACTCTGACACTGCACTCCATAAAGTTCACCTGACACTGAGATAAGAGCTGCATTAAATGATATAAAACATTTAAACTGCAGTGACAGGTATTTTTGGAAGCCCGTACACTGGTGCTCATGAATGAGGAAATGAACTTTGACAAAATGAATGGTTTCACAGATGGCAGTTTGCTTGGAGCTCTCACCAACAGATGTTTGAGTGAATGTTCTGCAAGGCCTCTGTGTATTTTGGGTTTTATCATTTCATTAGCAAATAGCTATCACCTGGTGTGTACTTGCTCTTTGAAGCTCTTCATGAGGATGCTGTTATTTCTTTTTTTTCCTTGCCTTTTTTTTTTCTTTTTCTTTGGTTTTTTTTTGACCAAAAAAACCCCACCCAATATTTTATGTTTCTGCCTGAGGATAAGAATAATGGAACTTAAGGTTTTTCTATACAAATAATTTTGTGTGTGTGTCACAGTAGTTATGATTAAGTTTGTGAGATTCATAGTCACAGATTTAATTATGCCATGGGACTGAAAGTCCCAAAAAGGTGAGGCTGAGTGCCAGAGGTGGGATTGAAACCAAAAGTGGTGTGGAGACACTTGTGTAAAAACCAAATTAAGCCTTAATCAAAATATAAATTCTACCTAACAGCAATAATATTACAATATATCTAGAATTTCTTTTAAAAAAGAAGCATTCTGTGTGCTTTTCAAGAAAAAAAAAAAACCTAAATAAATTAATTCTAAACAAGACAGAGGTCAGGGAAATTTTTGCCCTGAATCTGCTGGGCTAGGTCTCTTTCCATCACAGGTCATCTTTTTTCTTAAAAGTCTCTGCAGCAGAAGTATTTACTCACAGTTTCAAGAAATATATTGAAGAAATTTTCTTACAGCTAGGCAAAGTTATTAAAAAAGCTGAATTAAAGAAGCAAAAATTATTATTTACAACAGACACACTGAAATGGTAAATAAATCAAATCTATTTTACTTTGGACTGTAGTACTAATATATTCAAATTGCCAATCAGAAGTTGGGCACATTTTCCATCAAACTGTTGTATTTCTCATTATTGTGTTTCATCTGAATTTTAGCACAGAATTTTAGAAAAAATCATTTGGGGAATAAATTATAAAAATTATGGAATTATAGCTCTCTTTCTGTATATCCTAAGTAAGACTTGTAGTTTTCCATTTTGAAATTACAGCTTGACTTTCAAAAATTGATTCCAAACAGAAAAAAAACCATGAAATATAGATAGAAAAAGATTAAGTCTTTGAAGAAGAAAAAACCCCAAATTAAATGTTTGGGATCATCTTGTATGCAATAAAAACTAGAGAAAAAAAGCTGAATAACCAGCCTGAACCAACTTCACTTCCCACTTTTGATTCTGCAACCAAACTTAGCAGTCTACCTGTTTTGTAGATTAATCCTTTAATCCTCCAACTTCCCACAATAATAAAATAAATATTTGAATACTTTATTTTAAAAATAAGATTAATAACCATACCAATGTCTCTAGAGAAACAATTTATGCCACTTTAGTGGGAGATAACAAAATAGAGGGTTTTTTATTCTGTGTAATAATTTATGTTTATACACAACAGTCTCCAGCAACAGGTCAAACACATCTCCCACATAGTGGCATGATGCTCAGTAATTCCTGCATCTTCTCAAAGTTCTCCAGGTGTAAGCTATGCTTGAATCTGTTCTTGGTGGCTGTGGGTTTTACACTTTGTAAAAGTTTTCGTGTCCACAAGACCACAAAACATTTAAGAGTTGTGAATAGGGGAAGAAATGAATTAAGAAATATGAGGATGGTTAAAACTGTGAGACCAGCCTGGGAGTGATGAAACCGGGAGAGGAGGAGAAGTGTAAGGGCACAGCCTTGGATTCCTATGTTAAAATTCACTTGAGAGGAGGAACATTCACAAACTCCTCCTTTGTTTTACAGATTAGCTGCCATTATGATTTTGGATATGGTAGAGGGATAACAGAAACAATAATCCTGCCCATGGCTATATCTATTCTGATTAACACTGCCTTAAAAAGAATAACTAATATGGGAATAGAAAAATACAGATGCAAGGAATGAGCAGAGATCAAGTGAATCAGAATAAAACAAACCAACATGTTTTTAAACTGTAACTGCAAAAGGACAGAAGGGAAAGAGAAACTCTTGTTTAAAAAAACAAAGAAAAAACAGAGTTGAGAAAAAGACTCGTTACTAGAACAATTAATGTGAGCATTTTGTTTATACTCCAGGACCAATTAATGAAAAATGGATGTACATTATTTTTTTGTCATTGTATTTGCAAATGATAAAAGTTAATATCACTAATAAAGTGGTAAGCAGTACACAGGTGCTATTTTACCGCAGCCAACCTGTGAGGAGAAACAGAGGTCAGGAGAACTTTGAAAGGCAGATATGACTTACTCAGGCTTTAATTTGCTTCCAAAAACATGGTCAGTGACCCTTTAAATCACAAGCCAATTACAAGCATTGTAGTGCCATTACTAATTACATGCTGAGAGTGTAGATTTAAAATGGCAATTTCAATTTTCAGTTCATTGGGAGAATGCAAGAAAGTGAAATTGCATACTAATTAGTTCATGTGTATCAGACACCTGAAAGATTATAGGAAAAAAAAAACCAACAAAACTTCTTCACTCATTACAAGTGAGTTATAAGCAGAACACTCAAACCTTTTATTTGCCAGGCTGCATATAAATAAAGAAATTAAATGACTAAGAAAATTGATAATGATGGAACAAGGAAAAATAGCTACAGGCCTGCACATAATCATACTTTGAGGGACTTTGCCCATTATACACGGCTTCCTTTAGAATTTATCAATCATTAGAAACTACAAGAGGGGAACAGGGGATAGCTTCAGGTTCAGTGAGCTAAATGTTAATTTGCATGTCCTAAAAATGGATTTTCTGGCTTTGTAACTTTCCACTCAATCTCTGCCAAACACTCACACCGTTTTCCTGTGCCTGCTTCTGGACCAGGTTCTTTGTCACTCAGAGCAGCATGGAAAAGTTTCCATGTGTAGGCTGCTCCCAGTAGGATCTGGGAAGAAGCTGGTGACACAACAGAGTAAAAACCCAAGCAGAGGGTTTGACATCTTTTCTCCCATAAGACAGAAATTTAGCCCAAATCTGACTTTTTGTACCCCTCCACAAACGTTTATGGAGCATCTCCCTGGGCGTTACAGAACCTGTGCAAAAATAAGACTTGGGATTTCTCCTCCCATCAGAAACCGTTCACCCAAACGAGGATCAGACAGTGTTTGTTTCTTAAAGCTTATTTCATGCTTGAAGAACAAGACAGTGCTCTGATATAAAGAATTACTATGCATAAAGTGTGAGTCTGTGGATGTCTCCACCTTGCCAGATATAAATAGAGTTTCTGCAGAACACTGAAAATCACTTCTTCCTGGCAGCTATCATCTCCCTAAAAAAGTTTCAGATTTTCTGCTTCCAGATGTTTTAAAGAAAGAGAAAAGGAAAGAAAGAAATCCTCTCAAGACCTCTGCTCTGAAATTACCAAGAATATTTTTAATTTTGCCCCGAACTGAAAAAAAAGAGGATTAAAAAAAGAAGCATTTCGCAAATTTTGTGAAAATTATAGACTAAACTTTATTTTGCAAGGAAAATGAGAAGGAAAAGAAGGGAATACTAAAAACACACTAATTGTATGATGTAAGCTTCTCAAAAGTCCTTACACCCCATGGTTGTCAAAATTACAGAATAACCTGTATAGGAGTGGAATAACCTCCAAAACTCCAAATTCTTCAGACCTGATGCCATGGGCTGAGGTTTTAGACACATTATCTCCACTGGCCCAAGGATGTTCCTTGCAGGTAAGAGCAGAGGGAAGACTTCCCAGGGAGCAAAGTCCAAGGGAGCCTGGCAGCTGCCTCCACAGTGCCAAGCACAAATGTAGAAGCATCAGACCATTAAATATTCCCATCCAGTTCTTCTCCTCAGAAACACATGTCTGGGGGCCAGTGCTAAATGATTTTGAAATCTTTCTCCAGCTCATTTAATGAAGCCCACACTGTAACACAGCCCAAAAGCTGACTTTTTCATTATGCATTAAAGTTACATTAGCTTTCTACTCCCATGGAAATAATTCTGCTCAGGTCCCCCTGCATGATCCTTTCCAGCTCTTTTCAATGTATAAATTTTACAGACTTCCTAACCCCTCTGATCTTTATGGAGGAAAACTGACTTGTGACACATTGAAAGGACTCTGTGTTTGCACTCTGCAATAAATAACAAGCAGTAACTCCAGTTTTCGTTTTTCAGAGGTAACAAAATCCAGCACTCCCACTGCACCAGTTTCAGAAAACTTAATCAAACAGTGCTTTGTGTCTACTCTCCATACAAGAAAAAAAAGCAGGTAATTCCTTGTGCTTCCCCTTCCCAGATATTTAGGAATCTCTCAGAAAAATAAAAAATGGTAGTCAGGGCAAGAACATCGAATATGAACAAATATTCAACTTAATGCTGGCAGATAAAAGGCTCAAACACCATGTTTTGCCAAATCCTGCAGTGGGTTCACTGGAAGGGAAGCATCCTCCTCACACATTTACCATGAGGACCAGAAAGATTTCCCATAAGTGTCTAACTCACTATCCTCCATTAACCAACAGCTGAAATTGCCAAAGCTCTGCCCAGTTCATATATCATGAAAACACCATCCAAGCAGAGATACAGCAACCTCTAGATAATTGCCTTCATTAAAACACTGTTACAGGACTTCATACTCATTGCTCTTACTGAAGTCATTTTTTGGGCACAGAGAAATCCAGTCCACAGTGAGGGCATTGCCATTTGAATCACTCTAGCAATAACATGCTTGAGTGGGATGAAAAAATGTGTATTTTCAGCCCCATGGATGTCTCTGACCTAACAGCTGTTTCAACCTTGATTAAAACAGTTCTTGTTACTTCCAGTAGTACTTGACCTGTGTGCCTAGGGCAGCTCAGCAGAGAGGACTGGCTCTTCCAGCATGCTCTGGCACTGCCAAAACCACACTTCAAGCACCTTTAGCATGTGTCAGGATATCTCCACCAAGACATAAAGCTGTGATATGCTTCTAAGGGGCTGACCACTAAATGCAACATATGTGGAAAGCAGCTTCTTTGAACGGAGCCTGTATAAATCTGCTTCCATGGTTTAGAGACACAATGGAACATATGCATGGGGTGTTTTTAATTAGAAAAGAAAAAAAAAAAGGCTTGTGCATTTGTAAAGTCAAGATTATCACTGTTTTGCAACTAAATAGTCCCTTTTAGCCTGGGCTATGTCTCTGACAGTGAATAAGGATCTAGCTGTTCGTTAACCACTTGTCTTCATCAGTTTCTTAAGTGACACTGGCAATTGAATCAAGGATATTTTTTTCCCTCCTCAGCTCCATCTGTTACCTGAATCCATGGCCATCTGTCATTTTCTGCAGCAGTCCAGGCATTCACAAGACCCTTCTTATTAAGCCGTGCATAGTAGGGGTACCACTTCTGGAGTCCAAAAAGAGCTCGGTGAGTGGACGACGCAGTGATTTGTTGGTTTGACACAATCCCTCCTTCTATCCCTAGTGGGCCAGAGCACCCTGCAAATGGGGGAAAAGAAAAAGAAAAAAATAATAATAAAAAAAGAAATTCAACTGAAACCATCAACTGTTCTGAGTCCCAAGTCTCTGTAATTGCAAAAGCATACATATAGATCCAGAATGTCATGCCAAATGCAGCTTAGAAGAAATTTAGAGTACTTGACTATATCACCTTCTTGTAGAAATTAAAAAAAAATACAAAAGTTTTGCCTGCAAATAACTTTTCTCGTTAAAAAATTAATTGATTACACTTTCAATTTCTTTTAGCTGAAGACTTGTGAATTTGGGTTTTATGGACACAATGAAAGAAAAAGATCATCAGGTTCAAATATTGAAATGGTTGTTAAACGTAAATTTAAAATTCTGTAATTACTGCAAAGTTCCACGTTGTTGCTCTTGCCTCAAAGTTCAGCATTTAACTAATGCTCTACAACTTGTTATTGCAGTTACCTCTAGAAATATGAAAATAGACATAAGTTATCATTCAGTTATGTTAAAAACATTTAAAGGTTTATCCATTTAATCAGCAAGCCTCGAAGTATGTATTTAACTGAAATGCTTCAGTGTTCATAATTTTATGTGTGGTATTCATCATTAATTTATTCACCAGAAATACTTGTAGGTCTAATCTTTTTTTTAAAATCAAGATATCTTTGCATACATTGTTTTTTGAAGCCACTCCATTTGGGCACAGCAACAAAAGCATTCAGCTACCATGAGCAATCTGAACTGAGAAAATGATGAAAATTCATTTTATACAAAAAACTTGCAGTTTTTCTACTATTCAACACCCAACTGAGTATCTGAGATTTTCCTTTCCTCAGTTCTGATGCAGAATCTGGAGAGAAGGCAATCACAGGAATTACTCTGGCAGCCAGTGTTATTCTGTGGCCCAAAAGATCTGCTTTGCAGGTCAGCTGCGTTTTGGCAGTTCTGAACACCACAGGACAGATGTTTACTTACATTTCAGGTTTTCTCAGAAAACCTCAAGCAGTACCCAAAAATGAACTCTGAAACCGTACAGTTACAAAATCCTTACACCACACAGGCAGAAAGTCACAAATAATTTAATTCCTCATTAATTTAAAGGCACAGAGAAGAAAAAGTGACCAGTGCAATTTGTTCCTCTCAGCAGGGTAGCACGGTCCCCCAGGTGTGGGGTGTCACTGATGAGGGAGACAAAGATAAACTGAAGTTTTAAGTTGATTATGGTGGTGGAGAAGCACATGCTTGTGCTCTGAAAAGGTAAAGCAAAGCTCCCATGCAGGTGAGATTCAGGGAGTGTTCCTCCTTAGAAACCTGGCCCAAACTTCCAGGAGATGCTCCAATGAAATCCTGGCTCCGCTCAAATTAGCGACTGGCTTGCACCACGTCATGGTTTCACACAGGTTTTTTACCAGCCCACAAAGCTCAGCTGGAACCTAAACTCCTCATGGTACTTCTCTTTATCAGCCAAAAATGAAAGCTTTGCCTTCAGCACTTGACTAATAACTGCACAAAACACAACAAAACGTGGCTCTCTCCTGTTGCCGTGCCAGGCACGAGGCAGCACCAGAAGAAAACAAACTTTTTGTCACCAGCACAGGCAGGCACACTGCAGAACACACTCAGAAAACCCATGTATGTTGGGAAGGTGTCATTCCTCATTGTGTTTTCATCAAGCATTACTTGAGCATTGAAAAGGCTGATTCAAATCTCAGCTGTTTCTGAAGTATTTTCATCGGAGCAGAATTAAATCTTTAGGTGTGTAAGCTCCTGTATCTGCTCACAAGACAGAGGTAAATGACTCTTCTCTCCTAAGAACAGTACAGGTTTTCAGAAGTTTCTTATAGGTGATTATTAAAAACATCTGTGCTGTTTCATAATGTAAAAATATGTTCACACAGATGTGTCTATGTGCATGTGTAGCTCACCAACACACCCGTACCTACAGGACACATGCATGAAATAAATTAACCATCTTTAGCAGCTGCAAGATAGACTGATAATTATTTGAAAATAGAGGTGTAAGAAAACAGAAGAGAGGTTTTCTGAGGGGATCTTTAAAGGAGACATGCTGGAGCTATGTTAATATTTGCCATGTCTGTTAATGCACCTTATGTCTGAGATGCATTAAATGTTATTGGAAATATGTGTGAAATCCTTACAAGACAAACTTGAATTTTCCTTTCTAACTTGAAGGCAATTTCCTTTCTCAGTTTAATTACCAAGCACAGCACTTAGCTCTATTTTTTCCGCTATGACCATACATTCTCAGCAGTGTTTATCTTCCTTAGCTTTAGGAAGATTATTGCTGAAATCCAAAGAAAATCTCTACCTTCAGGGAAGAGGTACTTTATTGTACAAGCTCCTAATTTTCTTTGCAGTTCCAGTCATGGTTTTGTCACGTTTGTCCTTTTTGCAATCTAAGCTAAACAAAAAATTTACCACTCCTAAAAGTTAAAATTACCACATTAGAGATACTTTCTACTTTGGTGCTCAGATCAGACATAACAACATGAGATGTGTGGAAAACATGAGACTGAATAATAGTTTCTAAACAATCTTATAATTATATTTCTTAAATTATCAGAACATTCTCCTATTTTCTTTTTTTTGGTATTTATTGAACAGCCAAGATTTCAGCAGAAGTTTCATTCAGTGAGGTCCTCCCACTGTTAAATCTGCCCTTTTACTCACCCTTTAGGTATTTGTTTTAATCAGACATAATTTTCTACAAGAAAACCTTTCAATTCACTTTCTTTGTCAGTTAAAATCAAATATTGAACATATTTTTGGATAGTCGAATACCACAGCAAATGGACCTCCCTTAGCCATATGCTCATTAATTTCTTCCAAAAACTCCACTAGATTAACGAGTCACTCTTCCTTCTTCTAAAAACCCTAATGGGTAACTCTAATTGCTCTCTAAATTCACAACAAATTTGTTTTTCCTGAAAACTCTGAGCTGAATGACCCATCTCTGGTTCCATTAAATGTGTTTTATCACTGAAAGACTGGTCACAGACCAGTTCCTGCACGTGATATTAAATTTCAGACACAAACCCCACTTTTCTTCAAGTTATCAATTATTTCTTTAGGTGTTTAAGAGCTGTGATATACCACTGACTACTAACAATGAAAACAGGCAACAAAAGCTTTTTTAGTTCATGTTTTGTTTTTTTTTAATTGAGATGCATATTTTGCAGAACAAGTGAAAAATGTATTATATTTTACTGCTATACTTCTGTGTCAATTAAACCCATGGCTCTTTTTACAGAAATCATGACAGCTTGGGGAATAATAATATCACTACAGTGATTGTCTACAGTTCAGACTGGTCAATATTATTCATTAAATAAAAAAAAAAAAGATTTTTATTATTTAAGGCAGATGCATTGGGGTATGACAATGCACTTGATGCAGAGAAGTAAAGAAAAATTAAATAGCAATTAAGCTGCCTGACATGATACAGATTCTCAAGGCAAATTTTGTCATCTGGAGCTGTTATTTCAGTGTCATTAAAAAGCAAGATACTAAGGCAAGTAATATTGGTTTTAATCCTACAGTGACAATTATGTGTGTGCACTAAATAAAACCCATTTAATGCTTCTCTTTTCCTCACCAAACACAAACCTATGCCCATAAAATCTCACTATCCATGGGGATAACAACTCCAAGGGGTACCAAGAGCTAAGTGAACAGACCCAGAGAAGGGTGGAAAAAGTCAGTAACAGAGGAAAAGTGAATTTTTCACTTCTCCTGAGAGAGTCCCCACCATGTGAAGACAGCAGAGTTATAAACCTGCCTTGAAGCTTCTTTTACCTTGATCAGCTCTAGAAACATTATGCACCATTTTGCACCACAAACCAATTGGTTTTTAGCCCAGGTTTCCCTTGTAGACCAAGTGTATGTGGATCCAACAGCTCCCCAGAAAGGAGATGAGTTCTGTGCTTCCACCCTTGTCTCTGGAAACAGCAAATCTCTCCAGCTGAACAATAATTTTTGAGCAAAACAAAGTAAATGACAGTTAGCTTACTGTGGTATACATTGATACCTCCTCAGAAGAACATTAAAATAGGGAAATAAGTAGCTGATTCCTGTTCTTTACAGTGAAAAGACAAATTATTTTAAGGTAAAGAGTGACTACAGCAAGAGATAGTAAGCAGAAAGCATTGAGTAAATATGTTACTTGAGCATATTTAATTTGAATTTTTTTACATTTTTGTCAGTCCACAAATCAAGCAAAACATCCAAATGGTTTAAAAAATGCTTGAAAATGCGAAGATTATGCCTCTGCAACTAGAATGAAAAGGTTTCTTGTTATTGATGATGAAACACGCCTGATTTTGCAGCACAAATATGTAACTCTTATTTCCTCTGTTGGTCTGCCTCTAGCTAACGTCATCAAAACAAACAGATGCAAAATTGGAGGCAGGGAGAAAACAAATCTGCTTTAGACATCTGCAATCCTTTCTTCCTCCAAGCACCTAATTTTCTGGAATGGGATTGCCCTGGCTGTGCTCAGCAGGGCTTGGCAATGGTGCTGGACACAAACCCTGCTGGACAATGGGATTACAGATGACCTCTGGTCCTGCAGTGACCCGTGCTGCTCCCCAGGCTCCTGTTTCTTCTTCTCATTCCTCCTGACACACAAATATCCTTTCCCAGTCTGCTCTTAGCTAACAGCAAGCCTGATTTTCAGGAGCTCTTTAGATGGGTATTTGAGAGTCTGGTACCAAAGTGCCCACCCTTATGCAAAGTGATGTTTTTTCAGGGCTTGCTTTGTCACAACCATTTCATGATAACCCCCAAAATCTGCTTCACAAGCGCTACTCAAAGGGTTTCTGCAGACAGGTGGTTGGAGACGTGTCTGTGGACCCTCTCATGGTTCCAGTGATGTGGCAGTCCCCAAATGCCACCTTTAGCACTGCACAATGGGGTTACAGATTACCACTGATATTGCATTAATTAATGCTGGTGTTTGCATGGATTACTCACATGCAATCCAGGCTTCTGCCTATTTCTTCTTCTTCTTCTTTCACACAGAGATTTCCACTCCCTGCCTGTGAGCAGTTTTCCAAGCTGCAGTCCCCAGGCTGGGATTCACATCCCTATGATGGATATTCAGAGGGATTTCTTACCTTGAGCAAGTGTGCAAAAAATTTTTACTTCCTGCATAGCACAGGAGCATATGGAGACAGCAGTGAAAGCAGATTCTGTCTTTTTCTATGTAATGTGACTGAAATTGAAGGTGGTTATTCAGGACTGGTTTGCTTAGTTTTAGTCTGGTAATTCCTCCATTCTGTTCCTTGAGTAGGATGGATAGGATTGCAAATTTCACATCAAAACCCATTTGTTCATGGATTAATGCTGGGGAACTGCAACAGAGAACAAAGTTGAAGAAGGGACCTATCCAAGAGGAGTAAAATTAAAGGAAGATACAATTTGTGATTCAGGAAGATCCTTAAACTAAAGACTTCTTGAAGCTGGGAAAATACACTGGGACAATAATTTCTTGGTGCTTTTCCCTTTTCTTACACTCATTCATCAATGATTCACTTCTGATCTCTGTCTGAAACACAGCCAGTGGATTGTCACCAGACCAAGCGTTGTTATTCTTGTGCTCAGAAACATATATTTTATTTTGTTCTCAAGCAGTAAATCTGGATTTTTGGGAAAAAAAAAATTATATTGCAGTAAGGCCTTTAGTCTCTCAAACTCTGTTAAGCTCTCATGTGGAAATAAATTAATCTTTATATGAAAAATGATTTTTACCTTTCAAACTGACACTGTGAAAAATAACATTTCTACCATGTCTGAGTGTTGACATTAACATCGACATAACTCACAGCCACTTAAATACCACTAAAATTAATCCAAATAAAATAAATTATGGTTCAACACTAAAAAAACCCAAAACCCTTCATCACAAGAATTAAACTACATTTATGTTATAGAAGGTAAATTCATAGTAATTTTCAAGTAAAATAACTGTCATGCTTACCCAAGAGATGACAAAGTCATAACCCCTAAATGCCACATAACAGCAATTGATTATTACTGTTTTTAATTTAGGGTGCAATGACATGACAAAATACATGGTTCTGAGTTCTTTTTACCAATCCCAACATTCTTTGTGGGATCTGGATTAGGGTAGATGTGGGTGGAGGAGATTTCTGCTGTGGTGGATCTATTAATTACCTAATTAGTTTCTGGCTGTTGCAAATGGTTATGGTGAAGGCTTCAACAATTAACAATTTTAGCATACCTTATGCATTTACCAACAAAATTGGAAACCAAGCTACACTTAAAAACAATCTTTATTTGCTGCTGCTCACTCCTGCACAATCTATGCATTTCCCCTCTTCTCAGGTAGGGTTAGAAATATTTTTTTGAGCAATACAAGAAAACTCAACAGCTTTCCTGCTTATTTTTAGGAAATTTGCTAATTAGACACTGTTCTGACAACTACAGGCAACATCTTTCACAGTTTCTTGGCTTTATATTTGCATCCATATATCTCTAGTGGCATGGATTTTTTTGTTTATGGAACGTCCAGCACAAACAAAACCCTACCTGTGGGCCAATTGCATTATATCTTCTATTATCCCTAAATTCATTCCAAAGGACCTTTTTTTTTTTTTTTTGGTCACAGTGAAATATTTCTACTCAAAAAGTTAATAATTTTAACCTAAAGTAGATAACCAACTACAACTATTGCCAACTTGAAGGCAGCTCATGACGTATGCATGCATGTGGTTAAAAATTGCACCTCAAATCTGCCTGCTCCAAAAAGCAACTTTGAAAAAAAAAATCAAAAGACCAAAAAAAACCAACCCCAAACCCAAAGGTTCTGTTGCAAGTAAAACTGCAATGACAAGATAGAGTCACACTGAAAGACAATCTGCATTTTTCTAGCAGGCCTGCAATAGAAATCAGTGGGATCCCAGCGCCGGGGTAATTAGCATTCCTGCCAGCTGGCTTGACAATGAGCATGTTCATTTGCCAGGAGAGGACTGTGTGCTTTTCAAGAAGCAATTCTTATTTTCCTGCCTGGAGATGTTCTTTCTGCCTTTTGTGGTTTTGGCATTGTTTTTACTCTTTTTATTCCCCCCACCAGAAGAGCAGCAACTGCTCCTGGAAGTGACAGCGTTGCCTTGTTGCAAGATGTGTTCATTGAAATTGTTATAAGAGGGATTCATTGGAATAGCTTAAAAACTACATTTTGGCACTCATGAATTCTGCATTACAATGGGGTGCATGTTCTTCAGAAAGAAGTAAAAGGATGGGAATATCCTACAATATACTGCTGAAGTGATATGCTGAATATGAGCTATATTCACTATACTGGACACAAACTGCATGCAAATGACAGTAATTTAAATTTGGATGCACAGAAACAGCCCTTATGGTCTCTAAGCTGTTTCCATCTTCTTCTATAACCCATCCAACATATTAATAACTGGAAATACAGATATTTTCATTTATATCTTGCTCCCAGAAGCCATTTGGTGTAGATATAACCTTACATTTCTGTAAAGCAGCTTTAAGGATCAAGGCTTGAAGCCTTGTTAAAAAGACAAAATTAATTTAAAGGTCATGCACTTTTATTAGGGTGGAAAAAAAATTTCAGATTTCAGAAAGTTCTGGTTTTATGTTTACATGCAGTAGAAGAATTATTTTGTTAGTATAGCAGTGCAGCAAAATGAGATGTTTTATTTGTGAATCTGTGGTGTATTTTAAGCATAAATATCCACATCCAGATTTTCTGAATATCCCCTTATTTTTCTTTGTATCCCCTTATTTTTCCTTATCAACATCTATTTAACCATAAAAATGGCATTATTCTGAATTGTTTAGAGAAATATCTAACCAATCAAAGCAAACATAAGGAATGCA
>VWZP01005809.1:84114-109667 GCA_013396995.1 Dicaeum eximium
TTCAGCCATCTGAAAATTCCATATCTACCCCAGACTAGCTGCTCAGGCTCTTTTTGTCATTTGTGGGAGGAAACAGGCAACACTAAAACACAATTTTAATAATTTCATCATCTATTAAGAAAGCATTCAAGATAGATGTAATTAGTTTTGTGTCTACTGACCAAGAGCATTATTTCAAATTAGTGCCCAGATTTAGGAGGATAAAATTAAGTGAAATGAATGCAATGAAAAGACATTGCTTTAAAAATGGATGCTGATCTATTTTTCTGCAAAGTCTGAAATGTAACTAGGCAGTTAACATACCTGGGCTTTACAGAACAGAGGTCTTTGAAGAAGGAATGCTGAGGAGGAGGAGATGAACATAATAAAAAAAAAAAAAAAAAAAAAAAGACCCAAAAACCCCAAACATCCCAGACTTTGGTTTTCCTGTTGACAAAGAGGATGATAAAAAGGTTGCAAGGAGACACTGACAGAGCTGGAAGTGCTCAGCCTGAAGAAGGGAAGGCTCAGGGGGATCTTACCCATGTGTAAAAACGTGTTGTGGGAGAGAGTGAACACCGAGGAATCACCCCATTAAATGGAGAAGGAAAAATGGCAACAAGTTTTAAAACGGGAAATGCCATTTGAACACAAGAAAACGGGGTTGGTTTCACATTTTAGTGTGTGATTTTAGTTGTTTGGTGTTGTTTTGTTTGTTTGGTTGGTTGTTTTGGGGTTTTTTTGGTGGTATTTTTAGTCTTGTGGTTTTGTTAATGTTGTTGATTTTTTTTTCTGCTTTTGGTGGGTTTTTCTTGGTAGTGTTTTGGGGTTTTTAATGTGGGAATGGGCAAACGTGCACCAGGCTGTAGAAGAGGTTGTGGAAATCCATTTTTGGAGGCACAAAAAGTCTGAGTGGACACAGGCCTGGGCAGCTGGCTCCAGATGTCCCTGCTCAAGGAGGGTGGCCCTGCCAATCTCATCCTGTCTGAGATGTTCTGCTTCCAAATTCTGGCACCTCCAGGTATTTTCAAATCAATGCTGACAGAGAGGAAAAATCCTGGCATCAAACCAGCCCAGAGGATTCCGTCCCAAGCAGGAATAATCTGACATTGTTCTCTTGATTTTGGAACAACATCTTCATTTCTCTTGTTTAAAATGGGTGAAGATTTGTCCCTGAAGTACTTGACTTTATCTAGTACTACACAGTTTTACATTAAATAATAATACACAATTTGTTAATTAGCACTTTTTCTTGTCTGGGAGCCAGTCATAGGCAGAACACTATATTTATAACACTATATATATATATATATGTGTGTGTGTGTGTGTGTATATATATATATATGTATATACACATACATTTTGTACAGATTTATAATGTGCTTGCAGTTCCAATTGTTTAAAATAAATTTAGATATGAAAGTATTTCAGTTCCAACTAGTCCCAGCCTTTTAGAATTATAGCTGACAAAAAAAAAAAAAAAAAAAAATTGGGTTTTTTTTCCTATACCAAATCGATTTTTTTCCTGGTAGCTGTATGGATAATCAGCATATTTTAAAAAGTAGAAGTCCTAATTTTAGGAATGACACCTTCATTTCCAGGAGAAGGTAGAGGGCCAAGGAGACTTTTCATTTTACCAGAAGCTGCTGCCTTTTCAAGTGTGTGCAGACCATATGTGTGAGCTCACACCATGACAGACTGAAGAGAAGCTAAAATCTGAAGTTATTTGAAGCTCTGGTTGGCTTTGTACATTCAGTTTGACTCCAGTCCTGCTTGCACAGAGCACACACGTTGTGTGAAGGACAGTCATCCATCCCAGCTCATTATCATTATCCCATTAATTGTTTCATGGCTGGGCTGCAGTGGTCAAGCAGCACTGAAGGTTACATAGACACAGCAGGTGTAAATAATCCTAAATACTCCTTTTATGAAATGCATTTACCTCCTTTTTCTCTTTTTCTTTTTCTTTTTCTTTTTTTTTTTTTTTTTTTTTTTTTTTTTTTTTTTTGCCAGGCACATTCTTACTGCCATCTCACCTGCTCTCGAGTTCATGACACATTTTTTTTTTCTTCCCCCATGAGCAGGTATTGCTTCTTATGCCTCCTCTCAAAACATCACTTTTAAATACAAGCAAAGCCTGAGCCCTCCCACACAGAGACAGGTTTTCACTCTGAATTAATTCCAGGTCATGCAAGACCTGTGCATGGAACACTAACTTTTACGATTTTAAAACCCTGCAGATCTCTAAAATTAATTTTAAAATCACTATTGTCCAAAGGAGATGGTATAATACCACAGTCATGTGAGCTATAAATCTGATTTAGCTAATCAGACCATTACCAGTAACTAAAAATCTCTAGTTTCAGCATTTTGGTGTTGCTTTGGGGTTGAGTATTGAGTGTCTCATTTTATGGGCTGGTGTTTGGAGAAATCCTCGTGGCCACAACGCAGCTCAGCTTTGCACATTTTAGCCACTGGGTATTTCAGTCTTTCTGCAGATGATCAAACTGTTTGCTCAGTCCTGTGTTGTTGGGGTTTTTTTCCACAATTCAGTGTTCTGATCTGAGAGATATTGAGCAGCTCTGCTGTAAGGACTCATGTTAATTGTTGTTCTGAGGACTCATCCTACGGGCACAACCAAATCGATGTTTTCATTCCCACTGAAGGAATTTAATCAGCATTTCCACTGGGACAAGGCAATCATGTGCTTCTCTTCCTAGTCAATCACAGTGCAAATGAAATAGCAAAATAGAATTTACAAACACCCTTTTTTTGGTTTTGGTTTTTTTTTTTTTCACTTCAGTAGACTTTGAGAGCACACAGTGCTAGTGATTATATCATTACGTCAGATTTTTTTTGTCTACTACTAGATAAAAAAGAAGTCACAGTTGTTGTAACTTCAAGGTGACCCTTATCTACACCATGAAACAGCACATTTTAACATTCCTGGGTAATTCTGGTAGTAATTCTATAAAGCTATTCACCTCTGAAATCTGATTAACAGAAGACATTTATCTCCATAAGTTTGCTCCACAGATTTAAAACAAAACAAAATGGATTTCCTTGACCTATTAACATTTTAATTATTATTACTCTGATTCCTGAAGTGTGACTGCCAAGGATGTTAGCAGACACTGTGGTGCTGCAGCACCGAGGTGCAGGGTTTGATTAATCTTGTTTTATGCCTTCACATAAAATAATGCACGTCAAAGGCAACATCTTCACCAGTTTGCATCAGCAGCAGCTAACGAGCACACAGACACTTTCAGACAAGCAAAACTTTTCAAAGGGTGCTGTGCTGAGCTTCGGGTCTGCAGGAAGTGACATGAAAATGAGGTGATTAGTTATGTTCCACGCAGCAGAAGACAGCTTCTCAGACAGTAATGGGAAGAATTGCCACCTATTTGCTGATGTGTCCAAAGAGATTAAACACTCTTTATGCTGATGTAGCATCTCCTCCAAAAGCAGTGCATTATTCTGTTACCACTGTGGCCAGCACAGTCCCTGTGTGTGAGCAGTGGCCATCAGGACTAATCAAATAAAAAAGAAATTGAATGTTGCTTGCTACTTTCTCAAGGGTGCCATTGCTGTCGAGCACTCCCATTATCAAACCCTCTTTCATACTTTTATAATAAGGTCATAAAATTAACTTTGGGCCTTTATGTGCTCTACAAGCTCCATGCTGAGGACTCAGACTGAAAATAAAGTTAGGCAAGTCTTAGGTAGTCTGACATTAAAAAAATTTAAAAAGTAAGCAGGAAAGGTTTTAGGCTCCTTTCAGGCTTTTTTTTTTTTTTTTTTACATCACTTTATCTAGTGGTAAAGTGATTTCACAGCACAGTGTTTCTAAGAATTCAGCTAAAAAAAAAAGATTCAGGAACTAGAGAGGTGTACTGATAGATAGTTCCAAAATTAAGATCACAATGAACCTAAGAAAAGGTGTGGAAAAGAGCCAATATTCCCCCTGTAAATGGCAGTTCTGCTTCACTTGTTGCAGTCCTTTAATAGAGATGATATGCACAGGGATAAAGGAAATACAGTGGAAACATCACACTTGGAGCTTCAGGAGGCGCTTGATGAGGTTCCACATGAAAGGATCTTGCCAGGGAGTGGTGAAATGGCCCTGCTATAGCCAGAAGTCTAATTACAGAACAGAAAATGTCTTTTCAGGACAAAATGTTACCAGTGGCATTCCCCTGGGGTCATTGCTGGAGTCAGTTTTGCTCATCAGTGACCTGGAGGAAATTGTGGATGGGGAAATTGTCCAATTTTCAGCTCTCTGGATCAAATGCCAATCTGATGATGAGCAGCTCCAGAAGGACTTGGAAAACTGAGTGAGTGGTCAAAAGGGTGACAAATGAACCCCCATGTACACAAAGGGAAGAGACAAAATCCCTAAAATAACAATGCTGCTCATCACCTTGGCATTACTGAAGTTAGGGAGCATTTGCTGAAATTCACAAGAAATCAGCTTAGCCTGTTTAAAAAAAAAAAAGTCATCCTTGGCATGGTGGGTTGTGATCTTCTGGAGACTTCCAGAAGATGCAGCAACCAAGGGCTCAAAAAGGAACTGGACAAATTCAGGCACTGCAGGTCCAAGGATGATACTAAAGAGAGTGACCAGGGGTGTACTTTTAATATTCCTGTTAATTGATTGTCATTGCCAAAGCCAGAGACACAATGCTAAGCCATCCATGGATGAAATACCTGCCCTAATATGAAGGACTTTTTGTATTCTTAAGAATTCAACACTAACATGGTAGTGAAATTTAGCTAAAGATCCCTTTTTTATTCCTATAAGTAGCATATTTAAAAATAAACTCTCCAAGAAAACACTCTGCATACATAAAGAATACATCCATTAGAACAGAAACTAAACTGTAAAAAGCTACTTTTTCAGAAGCATATCCTTTTAATGCTGTTTATAGGCTCTTTACTTGGTGTTCTGTAGGAAATCTAATTATCCAATAATTTAATTTTATAGAGAAAAAAAAAATTGTTTGGTGATTACCAAGACCAAGTTGTATACCAAGTTGTATATTTCTCAGCTGAAAAGCTAAGTAAGAATATCCTCTTTCTTAAAATAAAAATAAACATGGTCAATGAAGCCAGTAGATAACTGTGACACTTAAATTTCAAGTGTTTAGGTAACATCATGTAGTTGCCAAAATGCAAACCATTTGGCATTTTTGTTTTAAGAGTAAAATATATATAAATATTTGAATTTATTGAGGAGCAAATCTTCTCACCTAATCTTAAAAAAAACCCTTTTGAAGGAGTTTGAAGAGGCATAGATTGATTTTGTAGCTTTCTCTACTATCTATGTAAAAAGAACTGTTCATAAATGTTACAGCAAAAGGCAAATGTGAACCTACCTGTCAGCAATACATAAATAGGTGTAACTCCACTAATTTCCTTTGATTCATTAAATTCTGACATCTGAATGTGAGCCAGAAGATCTTGCTGTGACAATAATATCTGTATTAAGAAATTCTATATAAAGTTTACAAGGCAAAATTGCAGTGCTGTTAGCAGGGCCAACCTGTTTGGTTCCTTTGATTCAACAACAGTAGCACTGAACTAAGCTATTAGTTATTCATAATGATTTATCAAAAAACTTTAAGTTTAAAAAAAAAAAAAAAAAGAAAAGAAAATAAAACAGTTTAAATCCCCAGTATCCTCTTCACCCCATGTCCTCACTGCCAGTGCAAAATTCTCATATCTCCCAGAAATTTCCTAACGTTTTTCTTGTCTAAGACTCACTTTGTAAAATTCCTTGTGACTTCCAATCCTTTAGGGCTCACAGGGACCAAAGCATTACAACACTGGGTGCTGCTTTGCTAATTCATCTGCACCAGGAATTGACAGAGCAGGGAAATTTGCTTCCCAAGATGCCTTTTGTAGGAAGACCTAATCTCAGCAAAACTCAGCATCAAGGGGGGAATGTGAGCACTTGGCTGCCACATGTCTTCAGCATCCCTGTTTGCACCCAAAATTGTGGATAACAGCGAACTGCAGGGAAATGGGGGCAGCTGGAGCTGCAGGTTTATGTCCCTTTCAGGAATTCTAAAGTTTGAGTGAACAAGACTAATGTCTGCTTACAAGAGGAGAAAACTGGAATCACGTTATCCATGCTCCCAGGGCACTGGGAATTCTTGGATGGGACTCTCACACTGCCTTCTGCTCCAATATACACAAAAATTCCAGTCACATCAGAGGCTGGAATCTGCTTTTCCCTCCTCCAGCCATGGAGGAGGATGGTGGTCTCTCAGCTTTCCCAAAAGGAAAACATCCCCTGCGTTACATTTCTTACACATTGGGCAGGTACAGTTTTTGCTGTAATTTCACAAAAATTACTCTTCTCCCACCTTTCTTTCCCACTAATTTACCAAATTCCCTACCCAGTAATTTGTCTGGGTGAATCACTGAGCCTGCTTCTCCTTGTACTTTGCAGCTGTAGTCACTGGGCTGGCTGGTGGATAAAAATTAGGATTTCCACCCACCCCACAATTTTTAAAGTGAGGAAAGTCTCTGAAATTAGGTACTCTTCATCACTAAATACCAACAACAAACAACCTGAAAGATAGTGTTCCAATATTTAGAACAATGTAAAATCAATTCTAGAGAAATGCAGCTTACATAAAAGGGGCAAACTCGCTGCACTTCATTATTAAATCCCATTTTACTTCCAGAAGTTGTATCTTTATGTCTAGGATTAAGCACAGCTTCTAAAGCAGCTGTGTCCCATTTCACCTACAGAAAACTCAATGGAAAACCCTCCACATCTTCAGCACAGGTGAGGCTGAACTGATTCCATCGTGAGCTTTGGGAAAGGAATTTAAGTCTTCAGGATTTTCCCCCTGACCTTTTTTATCATGAAAAACATCTTCCTATGTCTAAAAATGAGTGAAACCAAACACTCACTCAAATTCATACCTGATGGGAAGGAAAAAGGCATTATGAAAGATATTGTGGAAGGACCAGGAGGAAAGAAAAAGAAAATGGAGAAGTTTCATTAATAACAATAAAATTAATGTTCATCTTCCTGTATGGAAGCTCATATCCAGAAGAATAAGGAAATTTTTCAGATTTACTGAAGAAAAATAATTCCTTTTTTTTCCTGAGAGTGGACATGAGGATTCAAATTTGCTTTCAAAAGTTGTAAATTTTCTCAGCATTTTTTGTTTTTCTCCAACTTTGATGTAATGAATTACAATACTTATTTTTTGTACTACATCTACGATGAAAGCTCACATCACAGATGGGTAAAATTGAATTTCATAAAAACCAGGAAGAGTGTAATTACAAAATCAGGTTTCAGCAATGGGAGCATAAATGGGAATTGATATTATTAAAATAACAATAAATACAATATTGCAAACTACACACTGAAACTGATCTTCAGTGAAGGCATGCAATGTTCTTATCAAATATACAGATTTGCCAGTGGAGGGAAATCATGTTTATGGGTGAGCTTTGTCAGATTTTTCTGGATATTATTAATGTGTTTTGGATATTTGTGTTTGGATATTTGTATTTGGATATTAGATAACATATTTGGATATTAACGTGTTTTAAAAGGTGAAAGTTTTACATTATATTTTCTGTAAAGAAAATTTCTATCTGCACCAAACTAAGAGATGGCCAAATTACATTCAGCATTAATACAGGAAAACGGTCACTGATACAAAGGAAAATTGAATTAAGAATTAATTCTGTTGGCTCTTCTTGGAAAGCATTTATTTAGTTTTCATTCTACTTCATTCCAAAAATTCACTTGCACCCTTCTGAGTCCATCTTTACCATCACCATGACCAAAATATAAGGGAATTTTTCTCTCTCCCTATTGTTCTGCCACCAAATCTTTCCTGTCAGCTCATCCCCTTGCAAGCCCTGGGACCATCTGATGGAATGAACAAACGGAGGGGGTGGCAGCTGAGGACAGGAGCAGCTGCCAGCCCCCAGTGTCCCCTGCCAGGTCCCTCACACGTGTCCGTCTGTCCGGAGCCGCGGGAGCCGCAAATCTTCCCTCGGTGGGAAACCGAGCGCTCAACATCTCTCATTTCCTTCTCCTCCTGAAAGCTGCAGGTGGGAGAGCTGTGCTGAGCGTGGAGATTTCAGTTCATTTAGGGCTCATGTAACTGTGTTCTGGTTTTTATTTTTATTTTTATTTATTTATTTTTCTTTCTTTCTTGTAGCTCATATGGATTTTCATGTTTCACAGCTTGGTTCGAGCCCCAAGACTAAATGAAGCCCCAAAAACGTGAGTCAGCTTTCAAACCTCCAAGTTTTGCAAGGTTTATGCTGTGCTCACTTGTAATTCTACTCTGTGCCTGGCTTGTTAACTGCTGCAGGGCTCGAGACAGTTTCATTAGGAGCAGTTTGTACAGCCCTGGAGATGATTTTACTCAAATTAATGATTCCTTTGTCCACCAAAGGGTAGCAGCAAACAAGGCCAGGCTAATTCTTAAGGCAAGCCACCCTCCACAATCAATCTATTTGGAAATAAACACCCAGTATCTTATATATAATAAGCCTTGAAATAAAGTATTTCAAAATGTTCCGGTGACTTGGCTGTTGGGAACTTTTTTTAAAACAACTGCAGCTGTAAATCTTTTATATTTAATATACCTTTATATGTTTATATTTAATATATACACTTTTCATACATTTATAATCATTAGTGGTTTTTCATTCCATACTTTTAGGAGGCTTTTTTTGGTCATAATAACCCATGATTTGTTTTGAGCTTCCTTCTACAGTCTAGAGCCCAGCTTTTATTTCTTTTATAGTACCAATTTCTTACCTGCAAATTATTTTTCATTTCTGTGAGGACATAAAAAAAGAATGTGCATTATTGACCAGACCAGGAACTTAAGAGCTATAAGGGCTACTTTGAGAATAATGGAGTGCTGTAATTTTTCTTTTAAGGCTTAGAAATACTGAAATATTCATTGTCATAGGCTTTGCCACACATAAAAACGCATATAGAAGTTCTTCCAACAAAGGAACAGTAGATCATGTTTATAGGATGAGGATTTATTTTTTTCTCCTCTACTCTTTGTGAGTGTCTAGGATCCTGTGAAAAGGTAGGGTCACAGTGCTCCCTCAGTAGGAAAAAAGGCAGAAGGAATCCCTGACTCCATCCTCTTTTCACTGAGGGTGACTGAGTCAAGAATGACACAAACCCTTTAGAAAAGCAGATCCACAGGTTAAAGTAAGAAAACATGGCAAGAAAGTTGCCACAACAAGGTGGTTCAATCCAAACTCAATAATACAGGGTTGAATACAGGGTTGAGTTAATATTATGGGTTTTGACACTGCACAAAAGCTATTATTGCACTTGATGACTCACGGAGTAAGGAAGCAATTACACATTTAAAATATTCCTATTGGGCCTTCGGGGCTTGCCTGAGAATTTTGCATTGAGTTTCTGCCAGGTGAAGACTGAATCCTCCCCCGCCTAATCAAAACAAGATATTGAGAAATCAGTTTTCAAAGGAAGACATCGCCGTACAGTGCCAGTGCAGCAAGATGAAAACGTACCCAAAGGCACAGGGCTCAGGACTTTGTTCCAACATCAAACACCAAAAGATCAGACTCATTTCCCTTTTGTGCTGAGCGGGAGAACCACAGCTCTGATCTGCTGAGCCCAGTTCTGCAACCACTCCCGTGCCCTGCAGGGTTTGCCTGGACAGGGAAAGTCCCCAGTGGAAGGGCCAGGGTGGTGCTTTGTCTGAAGGCTCGCTGTTAGAAATGTTGGAGTCTGATTAATATTTCTGGCTAGGTCATTGAAATGCCTGGGAGAGCATTTTGATGTTAACAACGTGCTCGTGTCGCTTCTGTAACATTTTCTGCCTCTTTGCACTTTCCTACCGAGGCGACACGCGGAAACGCCTGCCAGACAACGTTCACAGAGCGCTGCACATTCAGCAAAACTCCTCATTTTCAGCTACAGACCCAAGAGGGGCTTTGCCCAATGCAAATATAGAAATTCTATTCCGTTCCAGATTGGGTGAAATAGTTAAAGATGTGTATAAAGCAGAATTGTTATTACTGGTGTTAGCTTCTCTTTCAAGCAGCAATTCAGCTTTTGGAGTAATTTTTGCTTCTATTCTTATGGCGTGTTCAGAAAAGGACAAATTACTGAGGTTGGGTTGAATTACACCGTCTAAAGTAACATTTGACATGTAAAAATTCTCCCTCCTGCACTTTCAAAGTGTATTTCTGGTATGTTTCTGCTCTGAGATATTTCTGTAATCCAGAGAGCTCACGCTAGTACTATTAACTTGATATTAAATGGATAAAACTTTTTTAGGTGCAACTTTTTCCCCATTATTTCTTTTGTATGAGATTAACCCCACATAATCTCATAAATCCACAAGGATATCATGTGAATGATAAATTAACTACCCTGAGGACTTTAAAAAAAAATAATTTTCTATGATTAATAATTTTGTATACATACATCTACACATGCACACATATATATGCATATTTATAAAACTTCCTTAATTTTTCCATGGAAGTCCTGAATTTGTCATCTAAATAATGACTAGCAAGAATGTACATATTTACTGATTTTTTCTGCAGTCTACCCTCTGTTGACAATAAGCTGGCAACTGTGGCTTTTAAATTTCATGATCTCTGAAGTGAAACAAAGTGAAACAAGAAAAATATTAAAATTTAAATAAACCCTTCTCTTTGCCTTAAAAATTACTTAAAGAAGAGTTTCTACTTTCTTGATTAGACCACGGTTTGATTAACATTTTTTAACTGGTGTTAAGCTTTGATTTCATGCCCAGGCTCTTTCCCCTGCCATTCCTTTGTACCAGCCCAAGACCTGTGTGGCTGTGAAGTTCACTGGATCAAAGAACTGATCTGCTTTATTAATTACCTTCTTTTTTTTCCCCCTTGCCACCCCTTCATTAATATATTTGTCCAGCTTCATATTCCAATGATTTCTGACTTTTTGTTTAACACCAGTATTTGAGACCATGAAACAGGCACACATTCAAAACAATCAAGAATAAGCTTAAACTCGAATTTCATAATTCATTATTCACAGAATTAGTCAAACTGATATTTTGAGCTGTAGGGAAGAGGAGGCCCTCCTAATTATCATCAACAGAGATTTTTATGATGATCAGTAATTTAGGGAACTTGAGCTGGTTCCTGGCAGGTGAAGGGTTTCACAGTGGCTCACTGCAAGCTCAACACATTTGCTGGAGGTGAACAAAGAATCTCAGGCCTTGAAACCAAGGTTCCCCTGCAGGCAATCTGGAAATAAGGCATATAAGCAATGGGATCTTCTTTAGCATTCAGTTCTTAGCAGCTTAATTTTAACAGGTCAATTCCATGAGCTGAACTCACCAGAAAGCCCCTAACCATGTTCATTATTTAAGAAAGTGGTGAAATTCTGATTCCTATCTGTATCTTAAAAACACAGATTTCCTGGAAGGCAAATTTTGCTCAGCAATAACCCTTCCCCCCTGAAAACACAGCTTTTTAATGTTTCATAAATTGTTTGGTTTTGTCTGTGCACTTTTTATGCCTTTATGTCTGTTTTGAACAGGGTTTTTCTGAACCTAAGCATGGAGGCTTTATGAACCCTAAACCCTGCTGGGCCAGGGTTGGTCAGAGCTTGATCTGTGAGACAGAGATATCCAAAATTCACCTAAGACTGTGAGCATCAAGCAGAGGAGTTCAAAGGACAAGCACCTGAAGCCAAAAAGACCCAACAGTCTGCCTTGAAAACACACAAGTGAAATACAGATGGCATGAAAAGGAATAAGAGTCTATTAAAAAAGATACTGTAAAAAACAAGTTATTTATCCCATACCACAAATCATGAGAGCTGCAGGGCCTTGCCCTGGGAATGATTTTGAGAGAAGGAAAATTCTAAAACCATGATGCATTAGCCTGCTTTGGATGAAGCCATCTAGCCTGGGAGTATAAGGCTGTGTGTAAGCTGAAGTCTTGAACATCTCTTTATGCCTAGACCTGTCAGGTCTTCAGATAATTTTTTAAGTTAAAAAGACATTGAAAGAACAGGGATTTTCATGTGAATGGAAGGAAAATGCCACTTTGATTTCCACAGAGAGGAAGGCAGGAGGCAACCAAGAGCAATAGAAACACAACAGTGTGCTAAACCATAAAAGCAGAAGAAATCAATGAAAACAAGGTGGAGATAACACTGCTCAGCAGGATTTCTGACATGCTAGACAAATAAATTGGTGCACTTGGTTTGAATGCTGTTCTCCTACATATGGGCATGTTGAATCCACAGAAAAGGAGGTGAAGGGGCCAGAGTATATATAAGGAAATATTTATAGTGACTATTTTTATCTAGATCTTTAAAGAAAAAAGCACGAGAAAATTTGCCATATGCTTTAATGGCAGCAACTCTTGGCATTTAGCAAAACACAGCTCCAAGATGCACAGTGGTGGAATTGTGAGGTCTCCACAGTCTGGTACCATCTGCTTGATTAAAAATATTAAAATGGAAGGGAAAGTGATTGAAAAATCACCTGTGGAACTGCTCACATATTACTGCATCACTGCAGTTCACTACCCATGCTGATCATGGGAGATTTCAACAATGCAGGTTTGCAGTGAATAATGCAAACAGCCTGACACTGATGAAGGTGCCTGCAAGAGAATGTTGTGATCCACAAAGTGAAAAAAACCCCAAAACCCTCCCACCACAGGAGAAACTGTCTTGGAGGCATTACTATGTTTATGGACACTCCAAGATTAAGGAAAGCTGTAATGGATGTGATCATAATTGATAGCTTGAATTCAGCACAGGAGCAAGAAATTGGTTCAGAGAGTGGGAGAGCAGAAGGAGATGCAGCTGCTTCAAGGAAATACAGAGGCCTTGAGAAATCTGGGAAGTAATATGGAATTAATATAGTTTAGATTTTGCATTCAGAAGATGGGGAAAGGTGCTTTCTTCCCATTCTGTGTTTGCTAAACATCTGCAGGCGAATTGTGTAAATACCAGATGTTTGTTGAAGTGTCTCTTAACAGGCTGATAAGCTCATTCCAGAATGGCTGAATATATTTTGAAGCCTCACACACCACTTTACCCTGATTTTGCTTCATCCTGTGCTTTCCAGAAATGAGAAGCAGCTGGTTTAAACACCATTTGTGCCTGAATTGCTAAAACCAGCCATAGCTAATAAGAGAGAAAGAGAGAGAGAGAGAGAGAGAGAGAGAGAGAGAGAGAGAGAGAGAGAGAGAGAGAGAGAGAGAGAGAGAGAGAGAGAGAGAGAGAGAGAGAGAGAGAGAGAGAGAGAGAGAGAGAGAGAGAGAGAGAGAGAGAGAGAGAGAGAGAGAGAGAGAGAGAGAGAGAGAGAGAGAGAGAGAGAGAGAGAGAGAGAGAGAGAGAGAGAGAGAGAGAGAGAGAGAGAGAGAGAGAGAGAGAGAGAGAGAGAGAGAGAGAGAGAGAGAGAGAGAGAGAGAGAGAGAGAGAGAGAGAGAGAGAGAGAGAGAGAGAGAGAGAGAGAGAGAGAGAGAGAGAGAGAGAGAGAGAGAGAGAGAGAGAGAGAGAGAGAGAGAGAGAGAGAGAGAGAGAGAGAGAGAGAGAGAGAGAGAGAGAAAGAGAGAGAAAGAAAAGAAAAAAAGAAAGAAAGAAAGGAGAAAACCGAATATATGCAACTCTGAATCTCATCCATGCCAGAAACAGGATCAGAGGATGGTCAAGGTGGTCCAAATATGGTTAAAATCTCATTTTATTGTAATTTTTGTACTCAGTTTCAACCCTTTCCTTTTCAGGCCAGCTGAGATTAGCTGCACTGGTTATTTCAGAGGCTTTTGGGACTACTCAGAAGGATTTGGGGTGGGTGTCACACAAGGCTCCCAGGACTTGGTGTAGCACAACATTTGTCTCTGGTCTGAGAAGTGCTACATGTGAGATAAATGGAAGGGAATTATTTAGGAGATTAGCCAAGAGGAATTAATTGGGGTGAAATCAAATGGGAATAAAGAAGAGGGAAAAATGTAGGTGGAGGTAGGAAAAACCAGTCTGACACAAAAGTACAGGAGGTTGATGAGTAACATGACAAATCCTTGTTGCAAAGCAGTGATATTTGGGCTATAACAAACTAGATAAATTATTAGAAAATGCATCCTGTAAAAGCAGTTTGTATGATGCACTTTTGCATTTTTTTAAATTCTACATCTAGGATATTTTACATATTCTGTGATGTGACTCAGGAATCTTTGAGCGTTGTGAGGTAATTCTGAGACAGCAGTCAGTAATTTAGGTAATTAGCATAACAGTATTTAATTATATGATTACTGTAAATATGTGTAAAACTTTGATGGTGTAATTAGAATGTGTAATGACTACTTGTAATTACGTAATTAAGTGTGATGACATAACCAAACTTCTCCTGGAAAAAAAAAAAAAAAAAGAATTTTCATGCCCAGGTATAGAAAATGGTGTAGTGCAGAGTTATAGAGATGGTAAACTATATGTATTTATATTTACATCAGTATGAATCTCCCAAAAAAGACCCAGAAAGACAGAGCGTGGGTAACATATTTAGCAATAGAACAGGAAAATTTTTTCACTATTTCAATAAACTGGAAAATTTCAATTTTTTTGTTCATATTTATACTTTCTGTTATATGGTCTCAAAACCAGAAATATGTGTGTCTGTGCATATGTAAAAAAAATACACTAAAATTAATTCAGTTTAATATATAAGATATGCAGCTTCACACAAAATATTTTTGTATATCACTACATATAAATCTATTTTAAAAGAGGAATATAAAATAACAGATGATGGTTCAGAAAATGCAATGATCACTTAAGTAATAGCTCTGGCTGCCCCACTTCCAGCCAAACAGGAGATTGGGTTTGTGTGCTCTGTTATCTGAGCAGTGTTCATGATGCAGCCAAAATACAGATGGGATAAACTCTGAAGAGATGGATGAGATTCCTGGTAGAATTCCAAATGGCAGTTCAATTGCACCTAATAAGGAAATGCATGAATTGCTTCACCAGCAAATTCTGGAAAACACTTTAATACACAGGGTTTTGGTGGTGGGTTTTTTTTGTTTGTTTGTTTGTTTTGTTTTGGTGGTGTGGGGTTTTTTTGTTGTTGTTGTTGTTGTTGGGTTTGTTTTTTTTCAGGTAGCCATAGAGATCTGTGACTTCCTCAAAGCAAATCTTCATCTTTTATTCCTCTCTTGAACCATGTACACATTATGTTGGGTGCCTCAAATCTTTATTCTGAGGTGTATAAAATTTGGGAATTCACTGAAGCTACTTCAAAAAACCATTTGTTGTTATTGGTCCATCCTTCTTTTCCTCTCCATGAATTCAGGAAAACTAATAATAATATTTTAATATAATAATATTATCATTATTATAAATATAATCACATTATTATTATGAAGATTATAAATATTTATAATTATAATTATAATATAATAATGTTTTTCAGTTACTTGGTTACAGTATCATTTATTTATTATTTGACTTGTAACGTTTTCTCTCTTTTTTTTTTGCTACACAAAGTAGGATTTTCCTTGCACTAGAAGCTCCCCTTCCTGAATATGGATTAGTATTAATCCACATTCAATAATTAATATTTCAGGTATTTTGAATGTAAAACCCAACACTGTTAATGCCAATTGTCAAATATTTTCCAGTTTCTTTTTATGGTAATATGCACTGTAACTATATTACCTTTATCAACAATACCATAATTTTAACATCTTTTGTTTGACTAAAACACACAGGCTTTCATCTTTACAGTATTTAAAACCCAGCAGGCTCTAACATCTAACTGTTAAGGTATATTGCATTTTGTGCCAAAGCACTTTGTTCCATTTTTGTTATTTTTGGTCTTCAGGATTACCTGAAGAACTTGAAGATACATGAAGAACTTCAGGAATCAGACCTTTATGGTGAATCCATAGTCAATGTTATTGAAAAAATCATGTGAGATTGTTCCCAGGACAGATACATTAATGACTATTAATTCCATTTTAATGACTTCCCCACAAAGCAGTGGTCCAAATTTTAGAGGCTAGACAAATGTCAGGGAAAATAACAGATATTTTTGCCCTGTTCCTACCCTTGTTGATTTCTGCTAATAACAGTGTTGAAGACAGGATATTTGATGAGAGGAAACCCCAGCCTGAATAATTGTTTTTGTATTTTTCTACTTTACACTATTTTACTTATTCTATAGATATTTATTATACATTTTGTGAATGTTTCCATCATATCAGATGCTTTACTTGAATGTGTGACAGATTTGGACTCTGAAATTCTCTGGATTTTGAAGGGCTATTTTGAGGTTTCTTATTTGTAAAGAAGTATTTCCACTGTACATTAAAGTGTTTTGTGGTTTTTTTTCCTGTAAAAATAAAAGCTTATATTTTAATTTAAAAATAAAGATTTAAAACCATACTGTACTTACTCTGTTGGCAGTTCCTTCCCATAAATTCACCTGGACACTCACAGGAATAGTTGGCAACAAGATCTGTACAGATTCCACCATTCCTGCAGGGCTCAGCTTCACATTCATTCACATCTGCAAGAAGCACACAAGAGGATGCCAGGATTAGCAGAGAAATGCTAAAAAAGAATAAGCACATGTTTAAAAGGACTGAAAAAAAAAGAAAAAAAAAAAGAAATTTTATTATGTCCTGTGGTACAACATAATTCAAAGTTTTGCTAAAAGATTTTGGATTTCCATTCTAACTTCCAGTTACAAAAGTCATGATTTGGCCTGAAAAAAAAAAAAAAAAAACAAAAAAGAAAAAAAGAAAAAAAGAAAAAGAAAAAAAAACACCAAAAATTTTGTAGTAGTTCTAATGGAGTAAGCAGTAGTGATTCTTCCAACTCCAAGGAATTTAGCTACTTCTTTATCAACAGATGCCAGTTAAGGATGTGTCTCATTTCATCTTAATTCATTAAACATCTAGTTGACAAGGTTGCTTAACCATCTTAAAAATTTCCTTCCTGTGAGTGAGTTAGCGGGCAAATTGAAACTAATAACTCAATCTAGAAGCCAGCAAATTTCATTAAATTCAGAAGACAGAAAAGGTGGGTAATCTCACTTGAGTTCCTCTTTTCCAGCAGAACACTTTGTCAAATGCTGCAAGAACAAAACTCCCCTGTGTTTTTCAACGTAGCCACTTTAAAGTGTAATACCAGATTCCTTTTCTCAAATGTGACACAGAGTTTTTCACTCAAAATTAAATAGGCAGAGGGAGGATGTTGATGCATCATAATTAAATTTCACACTCTCCACGTTTATATTTATTCTGCATGGAGTAGAAATGTTGTATACATTTAAATACTGTTGTCCAAAAGGGCCACACCTCTGCAGTTGAATATTTTAAAAAGGGTAGATGATGTGGTAAATATGGTAGATGACATGATAGATAATATAGAAAATCACTGGGAATTGAAGTCATGTTCCTTGCTCTTGTCTGGCCCCAAAAAGCAAATTTTTTTTTTTCTGCTGGCATACACAAACTGATGTTACAAAAATATCTAAATCTTATGTAACATGGCTGTGCTCAGGAGAAGCAGAGTTCAGTTCTGCCAACAAAGTTGCTTGATATTTGGTAGTTCAAGTATGTGACTTCTGTTCTTTGAACTTTTTTTTTTTTTTTAATTTTCCGGGAATCTGTATTCAAAAAATCCATGTTTTACACAGTGAATAGGATAATCTTCCCATTGCTGTGAACAGAAATGCAGAGACAGGTCTTCAGTCAAATATGAATATTCAATTGTTTGAACCAGAAAGTTTTCAGATTTTTATGCTAAAATTAATGATGCAATAGATCCTTGGGCTTCTTTTTAACCCCACATGTTTTACTATTTCTTGCTCATAAAGATATTACATACTGGTATAATAAAACTTTAGAGTTAGCTGAATTTTTTCTATTAAAGATGAACAAGAGGAGTAACAGCTTAGAGTTCAAGAAATAAAACCTGCCAAGGGAAATGACCAAGGAGCAGACCTGCTCAGTTCTAAATTAAATTCTTTATATGTATTTATAAAATTTAACAAGATTCTTCAGCTCCCTATTTGCCTTTTTAAGCAAAGCCCATTAACCTTACATTTTTATCTGGTTATTCATCATTTTAATACAGGCTAACACATTTGTGGGGGAAAAAAATCAAGGTCACTGTGAACTAAAAAACATTAAGTGAACATATGAACTATCTCTCACTATCTGCCACTATGCAGGTGGTAATTTATCCTCTTAAAAGGTTTTCTGTGTAGTGACAATATCTTCTCAAGATTTTTTTTTTCCCCCTAATTTGCCATTCCTGTTGAAATATATAGAAAAAGATGCATGGATTTCCAGAATATTTCATATTGTCTTTGTGGTGATGGAGAAGAATAAACTGAGCTTGGAGCACCACATCCTTTCAAAGCAATCCTCATATTTCATCCCCATGGAGCAATCAGCAATGGTCAGAGCAGAAAGATGGAAGTTGTTAATTATTGTCCTTGTTACTTGGCTCCTACAATGACTTTTTCCAGTAATTTCAGAAGCTTGAGTCCCATCAGTTCAAACAAAGATGTCATATTTGATGAAAGAATGAGGAAAGATTGCTCATTACCTCGTGTCTGACGTGTTTGGCTGAAAAGAAAATCAACTAAATCACATTAAAGAATAAAGAACATTCTTGAACACGGGTTAGACAGTAACTTCTACAGAATTATGTATTTTGCTGTTATTATTTCATTTGACTGAATGTGCAGATAAAGAATATTTAATTAAGGGTGGTTCCTATGAATTGTGGTGGGAATATGTTCAAATTCCCACATGTGCCAATCCTGATACCACACTACACCAGCTGGTGTGCTCCTTCCTTCTGAAAAACATAAACTCTCTTATACTATCATGACAAGAAGCAAATTTCACTAGAAATTTTAAAATGCCAGAGTTTCTTGAGTAGTTTCTCCTACAGGCAATAAAGACTCATACAGAAAATTCTCTTTCTTTTATCAGATTCTAATTCTTCACCAACCACATAACCTACCCACATAAGAAGGGTAGAGGTTTTCTTTTGATGCAAATTAATAATGCACAGTAAAATCACTGCAGATTGCTCATGATTTTTCAGGTAAGATTAGGTCTTAGCTCCAAGGCAGATTCTTTTGCTTTGCACCAGATAAAATACAGAGAGCTGGGTGCTGCCAGAGAAATCAGAGTTCCTCACACAGGGATGTGGTAGAACTGATAAACTCTAAGTGAAAAGGACTCATCAAAAGGCAGAGAAAAGTCTGGATTTCTAGATAGTGTCCAGGTTAGAAAACACAAACAAACAAATAAATAAACAACAATAAAGAAAATGAAAGAAAAACAGAAGGAACTGCAATACCCAACAAACAAAAAAAAGCAAGTAAGAACAAAAATGCTCCCAACCCAACCCAAACCAAACAAAAACCCAAACAAAACCACCTCAAAACTCCCTGCCTCAAAAAACCCGAATGCCCAACCTCTCATGACTTCTCTACTGAAGGGGGATTTTGAAACTCAAGGTGTTGCAGGAACAGGGAAACTGACCATTTTCTGAAAACAGATTGTTCATTGAAACAAAGAGCTTGAAGGGCTGAGAGAGTTGATTATGAAGTAAAGGCTATGGTAAGGTTTCTTTTTATGCTGAAGATGATTAAATTTAGATTTCCTATCTCCTAATATCAATCCATAATTACAAAGTTATTAAGCAGACTTCTGTTTGAAGCACAGTTGTTGTGCACCCTGGAACAAAACCTCACTGTCAGAGACTAGGAAATAGAGAACTTGGCTACGTCACATAGTGACTTGGAAAACCATCAAGGGGCAGATTTCTGTGCTTCTGTCTTTCTTTGAGGATTTTATATATATACATATACTTATTTAATCCTTTAAGTATTTAATAAAACACGAATAAAAACTAGTACTTGCAAATGTAACATAATTAAAAATGCCTAGCCCTTATTCTGGGTTTTACCTGTTAAATATAGTCACATATATTTTCCTGAAAAATCACCCCCCGTGAAATGGGTATTTAAATTATGCAGCTGTCATAATAAAAAAAATTAACTCTCACATAAAGCAAATTGAGTCCTTCAGGAAACTACTTGGTACAAACCTGGCTTTTTCTGATGAAGGGGTCAATAAGCTCAATTTTACTGCTTTTTTTTTGGTTTTTGCCAACACATCTTGTGCTTTGCCTGTGAGTTCACACCAGTATTTTCTTCCTGTCCCCTGCCTGTTTGTTCTTTTCTCAGCCCAAATTCCTGGTCTCTGACACCTGAGCCCTTGTTCCTGGTCCAGGACTGCCTTTTGCCATGCAGGCTTCCTGAAGCTCTCTCCTGCTGGCCAGAACATTCTTCCCTTATCCTTTGGTTTTGTCCTCATTTTGGCTCCTGGATCACACTCAGGCTGCTCACCTCAGCCCTGAGTCATGTTTTAAAATCAGTCTTCATCATGACAAAGTGGCTGGCTCATCACAGAAACAGCATTTATGTCCAAGGGTCTTCACTGGAAGCTCACATGGCCATTATTAGGAGAATTGATCAAACAAAATCCAGTTATCCTTTATAATATCGCAAATATTTTTCTTCCCCATAATAAAGTCAACTTAGGATAGAATTTAGTACAATTTGAGAACAAAAAAAATCATCTAGCTGTAGCTGTTTCTAAACTGGCTTCTGTGAAGACCCACAGCCATACACTGGACAAAGATCAACTCTCAATTTGAGTAACTTCACACTCCCTCCTGTGCCCCAGATTTTAATATTTTTAAAGAAAATCGGACATACTTCCCTACACAGTTGCACTTCAAAATAAAACTTTTTTTAGCTGACAATGTGTTCAAATAGCTTTACTTTTGGAAGCTGATAGGGCATAATGTGGACAAAAAGGTAATATGGAATAATTACCTTTCAGTTGGGGTTTGGTAAGCTGTTCTTGTAGTTGCTTGATGGTTCTTTATAGATTTTTAAAATGCATTCTAGGTATCTTTCTTTAGTGTACATTGATCCTAAATTATTTAATTGCACAAGTCAATACTGTATCAGTAAGATCACACAAAATGTACGATCCTGTTCAAAGAATTTTGTAGTATCTTGTTATCATTCAAGCCTGAGCTTTCAGATAGTCAAACTTCTTATGAATTTCCTAGTATCACAAAACTCAGCTCACTTACTCTTTTTTTTTTTTTTATTTGCACCAAGTTGCTCAAGCACCAGATATTTTTAAGAAATACTAAATGGCAAAACTCCATGGAAAATAATGAAATTATACGTCTTTTATTTGGTAAATAATCTGATTCATGAGAAACTAAAATTTAACGAAATTATCTTAACAGTGAGCTACCTAGTGATATTATAAAATTTGAAGTATTACAGCAATTCACATATAGAAAGACACATATTCTTTAAGAGTAGGGGATTTTTGTTAAAATATTTACCAAAAAAAAAAAAGCCCCCAAATCAAAGCAATCTTCCTCATATTCATAGGGTTTATAAAAACAAACCTACATTGTAAAGATCTCCTATATTAGGTTAACTTGGGGTTTTTTTGGTTTGTTTGTTTTCGGGTTTTTTTGTTGTTTTTTTTTTTTTCCCTAGAAAGCAAATAAATAAATAAGTAAGTAAATAAATGTGTTTAAAGTGAAAATGCATCAGAAAAAGTACAGGTGGATAACCTTCAATTTTTGGCCAAAAGACACAGAATACATAAATAATTGTCATGGCAATAATTTATTTTAATAATCTTAATTAGAGGTTTAAGAAGGTCTCTAACACGTTTCCAAATGAATGTTTGTTTGCAATTTATGTAAACAGATAAACTGTAACTTCAGCTTTAACTGATCCTTGACTTAATTAGGATTATGCAAAAACAAGCACTTGCACGTGTTTGGCTCAACGCTGGTGTGAAACATTTTAAAAAAAAAGTGGCATATTCCCATGAAATACAGGAATTTAATACATATTATTAAATCTGAATTGGGTGTATTAACATTCAAGGCAGGACAGGCATCTGTTAGAATTCAGAGGTTCCATTGCTTTTTCAAAGCCAGTTTCCTGACCACAGAAGGCTCTAAAAACACTGTGCCAAAAGAACCTGCAGGAAACTTCCAAGTGTTATGTGTCATGCTGGAGGGGTTCACTGCTCAGATATCCTTATTATCTGATCTTTCAGAAAACTGCTTTATGCTCAAGACAAAAAAAAAAAAAANNNAAAAAAAAAAAAAAAAAAAGTACAAGCCTCTTTCTCTCCCACCTTAGAGGTTAAACATTGCATTACCCCTGCTCTCGTAATTCCATTTACAGTTTTCCTCCTCCTGTGAGTATTTGGTACAAGACACCGTGGTAAATGTCCTCCAGGATAATCCACCACAGGGCTGTCTGTCAGGATTCTTCCTGAAACATTCACCACAAATATTTTACATTGTATTATCCTCCAGCTCTGTGGCCAAGCACGGGAAGGAGCTGGAGCTCCTGTTTAGAATTCCTTCAGAAACTGCTTCTCAAGCATTCTTACATTATTTTTTTCAGAGCAATTTTATCTCTTCTTAGGCTTCTTTAAAAATTCTGGTTTACATATTTTTAAATACACTTCTGTAACTTGAATTCTTAAAAAATAATAATAAAAAAAAAGAAGATATTTCATGCTACCTGGTAACAATCCAGTGTTGTTACTCATCCTATTGGTTCTAAAATATATCTAGGTCAACTTGTTTCAAGAAAATTGGAATGTATAGTATGGTCTTCACTTTGATTTGTAAAAAATCCTGGCTCTGAGAAAAGGAAATGTAAAGTCTATTTTTAAAGTTTTATTTTAATTAATACTTTCTTGAATTTGGTGTGGCATGTAAAATCCTTAATTTAGACAAACCAGCATTTTTTACAATGACTAATTTTTTTCTTCACCAGTTAATTTTTCATCTTTTCCACCTA
Organism: Dicaeum eximium; assembly: GCA_013396995.1. NCBI lineage: Eukaryota > Metazoa > Chordata > Aves > Passeriformes > Dicaeidae > Dicaeum > Dicaeum eximium. Next base: position 107,037 of record VWZP01005809.1, read on the forward strand.
CAATTTACACTTCTGTTCTATATTACAGCTATAGCTATTCTGTCATAGTAGCAGTGAAATGAATAGTGGCATGGATTTAGAAATCCAGTTTAAAATTGATTTATTATCTATAGAATTTTCCTACTTTTCTTTGCATTCTTTAGTGGCACTATGCTACCCTTGATTAAACAGAAATTTGAAATTAAAGTTTTTAAGTGACTTCATTTCCAGACAATAGTAACTACAATCACTGGTTTCAGAATGCTAGGATTAAATGTAAAACTACTACAAAAATAATAATAAAAATATAATCAAGCAAAAGGCACAATTAAGTGTATTCCAGAACACATTTCCACTTTAAATTGTCTACTTCAAAGGATTTAAAATAAGACAGGGCTCTACAAGTATCATTGCCACAGTAGTGATATATCTTGTGCTCTTAACAAGATTTTTTTTTTTGTATTTTTAGATACTTTTCCATCCCTATTTCATTTCTTGAGAACTCTCATAAAATAGACCATGCAGTGAAATTAAACTCTGCATAGGTACCTACTCTCTATTATGCAAAATACTTATCTTTTCCTTATAGCCACTGAAAAGTTATTACAATGTTCTCCACGGAGTCATACTTCCAACACTGGACTAGTCAGTATTTCCTGATCTTCTATTTACCTGTTTAAATGCCTATTTAATGGCTTTTCATCTGAGGTAATTTTAATCTAATGGAATTTTGCAATAGCCTAGCCAGGACGTTCCTTATTAGTTTTGAAGGAGTTGGTACTTTAAAAGTTTTAATATGTATTGAAGCAGATTTTTCATTTTTAATTACTTTTAATGAATACTGGCATGAAAGCCTGCGTCCCATTAAGTAACTCACCATTTAATTTTACACTGTAGAAATACATCTTCAGGGCAACTATTCCTGGTGTTTCCAAAGAACCTTATTAGAATAATTGGCTATTTATATAACAAGCATTTGACAAATCATTTAAACTGTAGTTGAGGAAAAGGAAAAAAAAAATCTTATTAAAAAGTGATTCAACTGGTGAATCATTTTTCATTACAAGCAATGCTCCAAAAAACTCAACTTCAGGAGTAAGCTAAATTATGCAGCATTGGAGCAACTGGAATATTTCCTAAGAGAGTGTAGGTAGTCACGTGGCAATAAGTGCAATTATTTTCACAATGAGTTTGAACACAAACCAGTAAATTAGCATTATTTCCCTTCATATATCCCAGAAAAAATTGATCCTTTCAAAATGCAGTTGTTTATGCATTTCAGAATAGAGTGAGGGTAGGGTTGCATTGTTTTTACATAAGCACAGGCTTTTAAAAATGTAATTAGAAAAACAAGCCCTGGAAGGTACAAAGATGGATGGTCTAAAATGACAAAGCCAAATGATTATGGTTTTTTTCACATGTCTTTATTTGATATACACAGGGTATACAGAGAAGTGTACTCATTTGTAGCCAATCTGTATAAATCACATTTAATAAAAAAAATTTGTCTGAGGCACTTGCATAAGTGCACATATATGTGCTACACAGAGGTGATTTCTACTCTTTGCTAATAGTTTTCAAATTCAGACTCAGTTGCCCATAACTATCTGTCTGATTTACTGTTAATGGACCTTATATTTAATCTACAGCTGCAAGTTGGTGAATGTCACCAAGGAAAGAAACACTCATCACCAATTCTGCCTTTTGGACTGTGGTGATTTCCTGGCCTCCTCTGCAAAGGTGACAAGGAAGAAAGGCCCCATCTCCCTCCCCACAAAAGATGCAGCAGTTCCACCACATCAGCAATGACTGGTTCAGAAAGAAAAAATATTGTCTCCCAGTCTGTACATAATATCTGTGCCATAACCCAGTGTTGTGGGTGCTACAATTCCTGTAAAAACCTCTACTTTTGCTGAGAAATGGGAGGAGGTTCTCTCTCTCTTAGGAGCATTGACATCATGAAGTCAGAAATAAGCGCTTTATACTCCTAATTTTACCTTTGGGCATAGGGTCTCTGCACCTTGCATTCTCTTCCTAATTTTGGTGTTTCTCTTCTGCAGCAATATTCTGAAGCTCCCTTAAATATTTAGTGTCAAAGAAAATGGAGAGGATGAGAAGGGACCAATTAATTTCTTCCTAACAGTGACAACTGCTAGTAAGGAAAAGAATGTTGCTTTTAAGTAAACTAAAAATTACATGAGGGTAATGACTGTATGCATAAACAGCTCTGCTAGGTATGTGAAAGGATCACACAGAAAACCATTTCAGAGCTGGATGCCGCCTTACTGACTTGTGGGGAGGGCAAAATGAGATCTGACAAGATTACAAAGCTTACATATTATTTGGAGGTAAATAACAATTTAAATACCCTTTTATGGTGCAATGCCTACACATCTGGACCGGGGAACATCGATTCAGTGTTAATGTTTTGTAGTAACAAGGCAATTCCTGAATGTAATTCCTGAATTGAATTTATTGGAAATATAGAGCTGGCGGTTTCACTTTTTATAGAATCCCAGAATGTTTTGGGTTGGAAGGGACCTTAAAGATACCTAATTCCAAACCCCTGACGTGGGCAGGGACACCTTCCACTATTCCAGGTTGCCCCAAGTCCTGTCTAGCCTGGCCTTGGACACTCCAGGGATCCAGGGG